>JAAGNO010013083.1:16430-43997 GCA_033439905.1 Ceryle rudis | reverse complement strand
AAAATATAAATAAATATAGGTATGTTTTTAGATACATATAAAAGTGTCAGCCATAGGCCATCTGAGCATATTCTATGGATGCATAAAGGAATGATGTAGTTAGCACTTGCACTTGTTTACCACTTGACACTCCAAACTCAGAGAAACAGAAATGAAATCACCAGTGGTGATGGCTTTCACCATTTCTCTAGATTCAACTGTAGGAATCAACTCATCTCTGATACCACCCATTTCTAGAACTTTCTAAAGGAACCTGCCTTCCCTTACACACAATGTACTTGTACTAAGCCTAACTCTGAAGTACTCGAGGCTGAATAAGCAAATACGCATTTTCAGATGCACATAAAATAAGCTATCGTTTCACAGGAAATTCTGTTAGTCCATCTCATGTGGCAATGCTCTGCCCTGAATGACCATGACCAGTGTATGCACCAGTTAGGAGGTTTTAGTAATTGAATTCTGGAAATTTACTGGAAATGCCTAATCAATGCATCCTAGTACAGCATCCAACACTCTCACGCATGCCTTCCCCAGGAAAATCCTACCCAGATGCTCAGTGACTAGGGCATGCCATCATTAAGAGGGCACACTTTGACCTGTCTCAGAAGTTCTTATCTGTCACTTAAATGATGCATTTCTTGCAACTGCTGATTATACTTTTTTTCTTCTGGCCTTGGTTCAACTAATTAAACCGAAAAGAAAAAGAATGTGCTTTTGGGGAAAAAATATTACCATTCAATTTTCATTTTGTTTTAAAAGAAGTATTTTTAATATTGCCATTTGAACCTAGAACTCCAAGTTCATGGCATGTCTGTGAGCTATAGATCAATACATCATTTCATGAATGAGAATATAATTAAGATAAAAAAGCAGTCGAGTATTTGTTTCCTTATCTAACAGATAGCCCCTAGGAGTTTCTGATGACATCCTGTACATTTCCAAAAATACACAGATACAGAAGAGAGAGCTGCTTAAATACGCAGGGAGATTTCAGATGACATAGCTTGCATGCACTGGAATAAAGGACCCTGATACCTTTGTGAATAAGGACACTAACATTTAGCAGTTGGTTTATTAAATCCTTACTCCTTAAACACTAGATTGATTTTAAGCTGACATATTCTAAAAGCATGAAGTTGCAGGCCTACTGTAAATGCAGACAGGAAAAACATCCCTTTTTCTGTAGTCCGTACAAAATGACTCCTGCCCTTTTGGCTTGATAAAATGATCTGCAATAAATACTTCTCATGTTCCTATATCTTTAATAATTCATTTTGAAAAGCCAACAATAGCTGTAGGCACAGTCTATAATGATTAATGGCAGAAGCAGTGGCCTTTGTGTAACAAAGCTCTACTGGTTCACAAAGTTTTCAAGGTCAAAATTTCATCCAGAAAAGTTGTACTTAGGTTAAATATTCTTTAGATATGACCAAATTTTTAATGCAAAATAAGATGCTTATTATCTTACAGGAAGGATGATACAAAAAGTATATCATGAAGCTTCAGATTAATAAAATCCATTTGCACTTCAAGGAAAACTGTAGTGGGAAAATAAAAGTTTTTGTCACCTCTCTCAATATATGGTGGAAGTACAAACCACATCTCAGATAATTTTGCCACATTCTCATTGTTTCTCTATACTAATGATCCCCACTTAAGGCTGAAGCTTGATAAAACACCTTTAGCATGGTCTGTTAAGAAGGTGAAATGCTGATTTAAAAATCATGCTGTTAAACTTCAGATGTCATGACAAAGCAAGCCTTACATTACAGGCTGCCTTTACACATAGCTGTACCAGAAGAGAATGACACCTTTTGATGCCAAAGTTTTCCTCTTAGCCTTTATAATATGTAAGAGATTTATCCCTGAGAAATTGCCACCGCTTACATATTGAAACATTCATCATACACTGTGAAAGATAATTATCACCAAACTCTCCACTATATGTTCCCGGTGCTTTATGTTCCTGTATTATTCCTAGCAGTCATTGTCATACATTAAAACAATTTACGTCAATTAACAGGATGTCTGTACAGTCTTAAAGAGGACAATAAAATTTTATACACTATTTTGTCATTCACAGAGAGCGTATGCTGAAATACTTCACAAAATCAAGGTTTATACCAATGGTAAAAGGAACATAAAGTATACTAGAAGATCATGTAACAAATAACCCTCCTTCTTTTATATTGTAAGATGATGGAGAAAAACATGGATACACATCGATAGTCAGGTTTAAGTTTAAAGCAGAACGAAAAGCGCTGAAGATTAAAGGAGCTTCATGAAGACTCCATGTGATGGAAAACGTTAATGAGTAAGGAAATGGCATAGAAAATTACAAGAATTTTAATGATTCTTATTTCCAAGGAACATATTAGAGTTGTTCTGTTAATCTTGGGCTCCTAGAACCAGGTAATTTTTTCTGAAAGCCCTACATCTACCGCTAAATACAGCTACAGTTTCTAAAAAAAAAAAACAAACAAACAAAAAAAACCCCAAACCAACAAAACAACAACCAACCAACCAAAACACACACAAAAAAAAAACCTTTAGGATCCATTGAAACCTAAAAGTCTTAAAAACAACTGTATTTTTGGACATTAGAAGAACACATTACTTGCCCTACCTCAGTAAACTGAGGAAAGGATGCTTAGCCACATACAACAAAATTACAAACAGCAAAACAATGTGAATTTAAGTAAGTTGTAGACAAAAGAGGCTTTACAATGGCATTCAGGTTTACTTAACTTATTTGGGAAAAGTAAAAAAAAAAATCATGATAATTTGAGAAGTATAGCACACAAACTGTCTCAGAATAGAACAGGTGAAGCAGGAAATGGGGCAGAGGTGGGATTGTATGTTCCAGTAAATAAGGCACTGGCTGGTACTTATGGAGGGATTCTATTAGGCTAGTTTGCCCAAATAAATCTTTATTTATATACAGTAGCTAAAGAAACATACATAATCTGCTTGGAAAAAAATATTAGTAAAGCAGTATTTTTGTCAATAGGTGTATGACATGCATCAACGTGAAGCTTGGTTTCTTTCAATGATAAAAATAAATTATTATTATGTTTTGCTTGCAATACTGTTATGGGTCTAGGTGACAGAAAAACTAACCAAGATCATTCATTGTCAGCAGAATGGCTAAGATGAAGTCTTTAGTGCTATTGGTGCCTTGGCCAGGAGAAACTACCCCAATTTCCAATGTTTGGGGGAATTCAGTGTGCAAGAAACATAAAACATGTAACATAAAACTGATAGAAAAAAAGGAAAACTCATAAAAATAGTATCTGTAAAAAGATATTTACAACCACTCAAGAAGTAAGAAACAAGCAGCAAATCACCATTAGAAAGATCTCCTACAACACTGTAAAAAGGTATTTTTAATTAAGTTTAAGTGATGCTTGCTTAAACAGGCTCTAGAAAGGAAAAATAAAGTAAAATAAAATCAAATCACTTTTCAAGCATTTAAGACTAGGATAGAATTAAAGTTAAGAAATCGTAAAAGAAAAATTGAGTTTGTGCTCTTGCACTAAGATCAGCTTTAAAGACTTCAGTCAAGATGAAAACTTGGAATCACAAAATCATCACTTTTAGGGGGAGAAAAAAAAAAGTGAAAAGGGATAAGTCAACCTTTGAAAGCAGTATAAATAGTGACCAGCTAGCAGAACCAAGCCTGTCTCATGACCTGGTCTATTAAATCACGCAGTACATCATTTTGGATTAGTGCAGAAAACTGCAAGATACAGTCCTTGTCTTACAGCTGAGTGTTATAAAATAAACTGTGAAGCGGCACATAATGACAGGGTGCAATATAAAGGTCTACAAGTGAAATAAAAATGGACATATAACAGCTGACTTGATTGCTTAAGAGAATCAAGATGCTTAGAAGTGTTCAAGGGTGAGCGTATCCAGAAGACATATTGATAGGCAAGAGGATGTAAAATGTTCCAAAGCACATGACAACCAATTTAATGACACTTTGAGTATATTTTAGTACATTTTAACTACATATACTATGGGCAAGATTAAGTTAGGACATCAAATTGTAATAGCAACTGACTTGGAGTACCAAATCTACCATGGCATAGATACTTTATACACTTCATAGTGCAACTACTGAACACACAGAGAATATACACACAGCAACTGGTTATAATTCAGCTCTTTATATAAATTTTACACTTCTATTGACTTTCATGTAAAAAACCCCTAATTATTAGTTCTCTAGCTGTATATTTTGGTATCTGTTGTACTTTATACACAAATGGAACATAAAAAAGAAAAGCTCCGAATGTTAAGCTTACTTTTGCCAATTGAAGGATGGAGGCCCCCTAGTCCCCAGAGGCTCATTTAGTAATATTTCATTTTGTTCACAGTAAATATTTAATGTGACCTTCAATAAGTCAGTGACTAAGATAACACGTGATGCATCTTCCTCATTCTTAACAGTCTAAATTAAAAAGTCAGTTTAAAGAATAACTTTCATAAATAAAATAATATCTATTGTTGCTCAAATTATTCATTTTCTAGTGTAAGTCTTCACAGATACCAGTTGGTGTTTTTAGAGCTTTGTAAAAATAGTTCAAGCTTGTTTTGCAATATAAATCCAAAAAAAACCAAAACAAAACTGTGCTTCCTTGTGTCAACAAAGGGAGTTGTAAACCTGTGTTAACTACCTTCTTTCCACTTAATAAAATAAGCTACATGGGGAGCGATGGGGAGGGACAGAGTTCCTTTGATTAGAGGAGCTGTGCAGAAAGACTGCATACTTCTGTCACCTCCAAGAGACACAGGAGAACTTTATGGTCTATTTGTATTACTGCTTTAGTGATTTTTCCAAGTAATAACTGTTACACTGGTTCCAGGGAGCCCAATATCCAACTGGTGACCACCGCCCAAAGCAGTGTCTTCATACTGGTTTCACTAGCATAACAGGACACTTAAAGATGACCCTGAGTCTACGTTTACCAAATATTCTTCCCCCCCACCACATGAAGGTTAATCAGTAAGGCTGTCACAGTTTAGGGACAGGGCAGCCCACTAGACCTTTAACAGCTGCTCTCTGTTAACCCCCCTCCCTCCCCAAGGGGGAAGAGAAAGGGAATAAGGGAGAGAGACTCAGCCATTAGAAAAGGAAACTACAACAGCTTTAATGAAAATGAAAATAACAAAATGGAATACATATAAAAGATACAAACCCAGTATTAAACCCACTCCCCTTCTTCCCCCCATCACCCGATAGCAATTACATCGCTGTCACCACTGATGCTGTGGAGCTGGCACTGGGAAAGTCCCAGACTGGGCCCAGCAGCTGATGGGGGAGCTGCGTTCAGGAGCTGGATTCTGGTACCAGATTCAGGAGCACACCGACTGGGATCGAAGGCAGAATGGACAGAGGCCTCCTTCAACACTCCAAGGAGGGAACCGAAAGAGGACCTGAGCCAAGCCAACAAAGCAGGCCAAGAGGGCAAAAAAAGAGGGGCAAGACCCTTGTGATCTCTCTCTCAGCTTTATACCGAATATAACGTATCTGGGCTGGATACCTCGTTGGTCAGTTTGGGGTCACCTGCCCTGTCTGCTCCTCCCTGCAGGTGCAGCCTTTCACCTTCCTGCACCCCCAGTGTGCTACACAAGGTCCAGCAGTGGCCTTGGTCTGCACACCAATCCTTGCTAGTAACCCTAACCATGGGGTGTTATCACTGCCAGCAGCAGACACTGCCTGGGAAAACAGCCTGCTAACTTCAGACAGTGCAGTGAGTTAGAAGAACTGAGCTGAAAAGTAAAATCACTGATCAGAATTAGTTCTGTTCTCACTCAAACTAGGACAAAGGCCTATTAGAAATATCTCAGAGTACAGATATGAAGGAAGATTTCCTAAAATTTACTCAAGGGAAATACACAAATATTGCTCAAAGTTTTGTAATTTGTTTCATAGTGGCAAATATCCATGATAACTAGCTGCTATCAGCTTGGATGCCGCATTTCTGCTTGATGTGTTTGTTTGTCCTAGTGCCAAGTGACACCTAGGAAATTATTAAGATCAAGTTATCAAGTTTCTCTCTTCTTATCCATGACATCTGGTGATACTGCTGATAAACTTTTGTTATCAGAAACTTGTACCTTAGCAATGTGGAAACACAGGTTTGTTGTCGCATATGTTTGTACGTGCCAGGGCAGAATGCAGAGGCAGGGAGGCTGGTAATTACCTTCATATTATGTCCTCCATTATCTTAACTATGTCAGCAGCAAGAAAGGACTGCCAATATACCATCTTATTTTATATTCTGTATTTTGCTCCTCCACTTTCTTTGCTCAGGACATGAAGGCATTCAAGGCATATTAAGTTTTAATGTCTCTTTTTAGACTCAATTTGGTTTTTTAGCCTTTACTAGCAGAAATATGAGATGGAACTGCAAGAGGAAGCTTTACAACTCTGCAGAAATTTTTAAAAACAGTAATTAATTTTAAAATAAAGACCAATGAAACAAAAATACAGTAGCTGACTAACGTATATTGCTTAAGCAGTACAATATTCTACTTGAAATTCATCTAATTGTATGAAAAAAACCCCAAATAAACAAAAAACCACCAAAAAACAACACCCCAACACATAAAGACTACATGACTGAACTCACTGTCAAAAGCATCTTGCAGATCAAACATCTTCATCTGGGAAAGCAGAAGTTCCCATAGACAAGACACAGAATTCAGTCAATGACTGAGATGCCTCTTTTATATAAGGAAAGGGCAAACCACAGCAGCAAAGACATTTGGCCAAGAATTAACAAAATCTAGTAATTCATTCCCAGTGTGATTTCTCATCAGAGGAAAGTGAAAGAAAATGGACAGGGACTGTAGGAGAGTAAAAGAAAAATAGCCCTCAGGTAACAGCTAAAACTTGGAGCAGAAAAACTAGCCTGAGTAGTTTTCTGGCAGAAAATACCTCTATATTAGAGCATGAGGATAACACCAGCAGTAAAAATCTTTCATAAAATAAAAGGAACACTGCTGTTCTTATCTCATGGGATATGTAGTTGTTAAGATAATTTGATAATCTATATTTAAAACACCTAGAATAAAGGTTTCGCTAGGTCAATATTTCATTGGCATTTTAATTAAATAATTGGTCTAAATTCTAAACTGGGAAGTGAAATGATGAGCTTATTTAAACAGAATAACTGAGGTCATCAAATTACTTCTAATTAAATTGTTAATTGATTTTTCTGTAATTCTTTAGGATGATTGATGGCTGCACACTTAGTTGCAGAGTTTGTTAATTACGATCATGAATCAATTCCATGTAGTGCACTTTGGTACGGCTGCTCTAGTTATCTCCCTATTAAAAAGAGAAAAATTTTCATAGTTTTGCTACATCAATTAGCATTACTCATGCATGCTTCCTGATGCAGTTCACTTTTAAAAAACTGGTAAGGTAGATGAATCATTTCCATTGGATGTAATTTACAAAATTAATCTACTAGTGAATTGGTAGCTCAATCAAATTTTCCAGTAAATCTTGCACCAATCGGCTTAATAATCTTACTTATGATTTTTCAGAAAGAATGTTCATTTGATTTTTTTAAATTATGCAAGACAAGCTACCTTAAACTTCTTTTAACAGTTGGTGTAGAGGTGGCAATTTTTTTGGCATGTTCTGTAGCTTCATTTACAGAGTTCTGTAATCTCCTGACAACAGACCTTCTGTGATTATGCACTGAATAAAGACCTGGAGAAATGACAGTTTGGTTTCACGCCTAACTACTGCTATCTGTCCTGAGTTTGTTGACAGCATAATTCCCATTACCACCAGAAGCCCAAAAGCAGTGTAACTGTTTCACCTTCTGTGAATTAAATTTTGGATTTAAACTTCTTACTTTTTACTTCAGGTTGAAGTAAGCAATTACTGCAGCTCATAGCACTTAAAGAAAAAAAAAAAACCAAAACACCTACTACAAAACCAAAAAAAAAACCCCCAAACCAAAAAAAAACCCCACTTCATCTCCTCTTTTTTTCTTAAATAAATTCTACATTCATGAGAATGTTGCTAGCAAGGCCTGAGCTTCCATGAAGTCTTTCTAAATGTCCACCTAAACAACTTAGCAGCAGCAGCTTTCTCATATATATATAAAGTGAATTAAAAAACAAAAAACAACCAAACAACAAAACCACAAAGAACCGACTAGTCCACGGTTTACAGAAGCAGCCATCTCAGCATATAGAATAGAATGCCCTGGGTTGGAATTGACCTCCAAAGCTCCCCACAGTAAGCAGGAACATCCTCAACTAAATCAGATATCTCAGTAAAAAGAATATAATTTCATCATCTCATCACCATCAAGGACAGTAGGGAATCACAACTCCTATTTTTGAACAAGAAAATTTGCAAAGGTTGTATGGAGAAAGGCACATTTAGATCACTACTTTACTGGTAATGTTTTAGCACCGTATACTCAAGAGCACAATAAAATTTACAGGATCCCTTTTATTATTTTACTTGTGATAGCACCTCACCACAATGCAGGAAACACTATGTTCTCAGAAAAAATGTGTCTGCTAAACCACAATTTAAAAAAGAAATAATTTTTTTTTTTAAAGTGGTGATAAATTCAGATCTGAAAAAAATACCATGGGGACATAGTTAAACATAAAAACCAAACCAAAACTACAAAACAAACAAAAGCAAACCACAGATAAATGCATAGGAAAGTTATTTTCTAGAGAGCTCATTCTGACCACAATTACTTTCTCATTGATTTCTTTGGGTTTTTTTTTTCCGAAATGTAGAAAGTTTCAGTTCTCTTATCAAGTGATTATTAACACTCTGATGAAGTTCAGTGTTTTACTTGAGTCCCTATTTGTTCAGAACCAGAAGGCAGAGTTAGGAATAGAAAAGTATACATCCAGCAATTTTTTTTTTTCAGTTTATCCACTAAGTTTTGAGTAGATGATGGTTAGTTAGCACCTGTCTCTACTGCAGCCTTAATTTGTATACTAAGGTTTGATAACCAAATTGCTTGAATGAGGTGGAGTTTAATTCAGGCATTCCATCTAGCACATGTAATACTAGGTTCTGTTAAATGAACAGAAGTGTTGTCTGTTGTTCCAGCATACCCCGGAAATTTTGAAATGAAGAATAAATGGATAAAAATGGGACAGTTCTAGAAAGGAAGAAAAATGAGAAAATTCAGGACACTACATGACGTAAGCAAAAGGTTTTGTTCCTTTTGAACATTCTCCTGACCATGGATATCTGCACAGCTTTATTGCTTCATGTGGGCAAGAAAGGCAGCGAACTGGAAACCTTAGAATTAGTTGCTGGGTGCAAACAAACCCTTAGGAGTCAGCAAAGAGAGCATAAAGACAACTCAAAATATTGAGAAAACCCCCCCATGTAACTTATTATAGGCTAAAGGAATGTGAGGAAAAAGTTGATTAAAAGGAGATTTAGTTTACTGGATTTAAAATTGTAAATTTCTGGGGGTTTAATTTTTTTTTTTCTTGTTTCCAGGTTAAAACATATTTAATCAGTCTTAAAATATGCCTGCTTATAAGGAGATGGCCATTTTCCCCTCAGGTAGCACTTTTTAAGAACTGAAAAACACAGGCCTTTAGCAAGCTGTCTTCAAACATAACTTTCAGGCTGGTGTTGGTGAATTAGATCCTCTTCCGTGATTTTCTGCATTAGTAGTCCACTAATAGAGGAACTAATTAAAGGAAGACAAACTAGATGTCTTCAATGATTTTCAGTTTTCCGTTACAATGTACTCGCTTATGCTCATTTAGCAGAAGTTGTAAGTTTGTACATGGATAGCAAAGACAGACTTGCCCCCTCCCTCCCTTTGGGACAACTAAGCTTGGAGGTTCATATGGACAGGATGGCAACCTCTGGTCCAAGCATTTATACAGCATGGAAAATAAATGATATTGACTTGCTTTCATTGTCTTGCATTGCAAGTTAAAACTTGCAAAAAGGACAAGGCCACATAAGGAGTATCACAGCTTTCAAGCAGAGGTGAGGAACTCACAGAGGATGCCTAGAAACAAGGCAAATACCCTACAGAGTTTGGAACCCTCTTTCAGGTGCTTGTGGTTTTGTTAGGGTATTTTCCTTCCAGTTCTTTCTTTATTTCCTCTACTTGTCTTTGTGTTACCCAAACACTTTACAAAATCCTGACATCTACCACCCAAGGAGACTTTTAACTACAAACTGAATTGTAGGGTTTTTTTTCTCTGTTTTCATTCCTGCTAAGCCAGAGGCAGCAATTAACCCTTACAAGCTGTTTTGCAACATGGACCATGTCTTCCTGTTTTATATTATGTTGTCAGCACTCAACAAATTAGCCTAACAGCCACGTTTATCATTACTGAAGTCTGCAATCCAGACGCACACCAAATTTTGACCCTTCAAGTACAAAATATGATTCCAGATATTTTCATTGCTATTTATAGAATTGTATTTAATCTCAACAGGATAAAATTGGATAGATGGAAGCATGAAATTAAAATCCTTATGCTTTCATAACATTCAAAAAGAAATAGAAAATAATGAAGATGACTGTAGGTGAAAGTTGAGGGAAGTAATGCCTGGGAAAGATGCAAATAAATTAGTCTGCTTTGCTTACAGAATTAATCTCAAAATACAGTGTCACGCACCAGATCTGATCTCTATAGTTTGTCTTTCCTATTCTAATTCAATAAGCAACTCATTTGTGGTATATTTTTGGTTGAACATTACACAATGTATCAGTGAAGATATTCCACATGAAAAATTCATATTTCTACATTTTAGTGTCAAGATTATTTAGAGTTTCCTGTTAGTGAAACACTGTCCTTGACAAAAGTATTCTTGGCTCAAAGTAATTGCAAAATAAAATGTCACATATTTTTGTCAAAAGAAGGAAAAGTAAATATGCTAAGAAACTATTTTTGCTAAATACCCACTGCACACATTCTATGGTTATGCAAATGGACCCTGTACTCAGGTCACCTGCTCAAATTAAAGAAACTGCCTTCACAGTAAGAAATCTGCATAGATTGTCAAATGTTCTAGTTCATTACCTGTTAGCAAATGTGAAGCGCCAAAGCCAACTCTGACATCTATGGATAATGAATTCATTACAATGTCTGGCACATTTAGCTTTGGAAAAAAAAACAAAGGACAATAAAAAGGAACAATGTAGATTAGGCTTTTTTTAATAATATTTGTTGAAAGGATAGTAGCTGAAATAAATTCTTAGAAGCCTGTTTCACAGTCTTTTCTGAATTCACTTTTTTTAGTAGTTTATTACTTTATTTGTTATTTCAGTTTTATGATATACATTATGTAATATGTATAGAATAGTGGAGTAAATGAAACACGAGTTTATCAACAAGCCAACAATTACAGAGCTTTCCATGTAACAGATTATACTACTGCAGGACTTCTTGTTTGTCTGTATTTCAGGAAACTGTTACTTGAGCATCCCCACTACAGTACAAAGATAGACTTTTCATATGAAGTATTACAAGGAAATAAAGAAGTGTTCAAATTAGAAAAAGCTTTATTTGCATATAAAGCATAGCATAAGACTGGATTTTTTTTTAAAGTGTTTTCTGTATTTACTCTCCAGAAGGAGTATTTTTAAATATTCAGAATTTTAATTACTGTATTTTCAACAAACTAGTATTTTTTTGAAAAAATATAATCTCCAAAGACCGTATCAATTTGAAGTGGCAACAGTCAGAAAAATAAGCTTTGGCCTCTCCTACAGATATGCTACATATTCGCTCTATCGAGACTATTTCATTGGCCACATAGAAGTACATACATACAATTCATAATAAAGTTCTACTATGGATCATCAAAGAAGGTAGTATGGTTGAGAATTTCTTTTTAAATGATTAAACAGAAGCATCCAAAATCCTAGACTTGGTGTGAACAGGAATCCTCAGTTACTCAGGTAAGCATTTGATAAGGGACACAGCTGCCCAACGTCTTCCTGGTATGTGTTGGGAATCACCTTTAAAATATGAGGAGGGCAATTAATTAATTAAGAAATTCTTTTCTGTAAGGATCGTGGGAAACATACCTGAAAACTCATTGAAAATGGTTCCTTATCAAATAAGACAACATGTTATTAGCTGATATGTGATTTTGGATTATTCAGTCTTACAGTCCTCCCAATAACAACATTTAAAAACAGAAGGGGTGTGTGGGTGGAGATCTATGACTGTATATCATTTTTTAATGCAATTATGTAACAGTAGCCATTCTTTTTTGGTTGGTTGTTTTTTTTTTTGTTTCTAATTAAAGATCAAGGTGTCTCTCAGCTAGAAGAACAGACTAACAGCAGAATCGTAATCAAAGCCAAATATTGCCTAGCTGAACAAACCAGCACTATTGTCCTGTACCCAGGATATATCTGTTCACAAGAAAGGAGGAAAGGTAGATCTCTCTCCATGTGCAAAGCCTACAGAAGTAAGGAAACATCAAATTTCACATGCCTAAGATTCAAAAAGCACTCTGACAGCTTCCTCCTTTTTTTGTCCTTTTGCTTCTACCCTGGGGGTGATTTTAAAACTCCCTTAATTAAACTTGTGGTCTAGGTCATTGAGCTTCAATGTGTGTTTACTGCACTGAGATGACTGGAAATGTTCTTCACTTTAGGAACAGAACTAACAGGCTGTTAATGAAATAAACTAAGAAGTTAATGCTAAAAGATCACAGCACCTGTTTCAGTCAAGTGAAGGAAAAAAAAAAAAAAGAGTGCATATTTTTCCATTTTGTACAGCTGTATGAAAGACAAATTTAATCAGGTGGTAAAAAGTTAACTAAGTCCCTACAGGAAAAACTACAGCCAATGACTAATCGATTTTCACTTTTGTTTAACTGTATCATTTTGATAGACTTTTACCCCATGGTAAAGCCAAAATGATGCTGCTATTCTTATCATTACAGTTGATCAATCTTCCCTGTTTCTGAGGGGGAATACTGTAAGCCTGCTCCTTTCAGCACATCCATCAGGCAGACAAAACAAAAGGTAAACCTGGCAAAAGCTGCTAGCTCAAGGTAAGCATTAATCTTAATAGCTGTCTGTAATTAGGAACAAGATGTACGAATGGACAAAAAGTAATAAATAACTTTAAATCTTACTACATTTCTGGTGTAAACTCAATGACCGGACTTGGGTTTAATCTAGCTTAGTCACTTTGCTGGTATTCCTCTCCACAGCAGCATTTAAGTTCAAGTAACTGTAGAACAATTAACATACAAAGCTTTAATGTTTTGGGTTATCAGCCACCAAGCAATGAACTCAGGATTTCACAGTCTCCAGTGCACGCTGACCCTGCTCATTCACCTAAGCCATGTCTGGACCTTCAAGTTCCATCCACCACCTATAAAGGTTCAGACTAATACCTGAAATTCCTGTTTGGGAATCCTGCTGATCACACCAGGTACCTCTATTATTCCTTCTTCCCACACCTTTATCTACGATGACTTCTTCCAATACCTTTAAAATAGTTTGTTTGCATAAAGTCTTTTATTCACTACCACTTCCAGAATCAAGTGGACCATTGCCTAAACACCTTGAAAATTTACCCTGGTATACAAGGCAGCATATGAAGAACTGCACACAGAAAATCAAAACTGACCAGAACATTTACTTACACTCAGTTAGGTAGAGATGTTCATTAAAAGGTGACTGCGTCACAAATATTGACAAGCCTGAGACATCGTGACATTCAATAAAAACCAAACTGGATAGTTTCGGAGAACTTTTTAGAGTCAATAAAATACCACTAAGGAAAGTTTCTTCCTAATTAATTAATTAAATCTTCCAGAAATTGATGAAAGCCTGAAGCCTGGTAGGATGGTTAGCAAATGCAGCTGGCAATTAGAATAAAAAATAAAAATAAAAAAATGCAATGACAACAAAAATATATAAAAGGCAGAAAATCAACTGAACAGGCTTTGCCTTCTTTCTACTCTCACTTAATTTTCATAATATATTTGGTATAATAAACAGAATAAAATAAGGCCAAAAAATGCCAGTTCCCATAAGACATGAAACACTGTCAACTGGCAGGGAGAGGCCAGGTAGGTATTTGCAGCCCCATGCAGAGTTAAAGACACAAATCTGCTGTCAAAACAAACAGTAATGTTCTGTGCTGTGTCCTAGATATAATGGAAACGGTGGCTTCATGCTCCTTCTTTTAGTCCATTCGTATTGATCAAGAAGAAAAAGAGAGAGAACATTTTTTCATCTGGCGTGTCTCAGTGATATACCATCACAAGAACCAGTTTGAAAGATCTGCCCCGGGGTGACTACTACTACGCTTTTGAATCACTAGGTTTTCTTCAATCAGGATGCAAAGGATGACTTCATTCCAAAACATGGAAGTCCATTCCCTACCTGACAGATAATAAATAGAATTAGTAGCATTTAAAGGCTTCCCAGATTTACCATGTTCAGAGTTTAACTCAAAAATCAATTTCCTGAAAGCACATTGCCCTAAGACAAACTATTTAATTGTGATGTATGCTTTTGAAACACCATTCTGTTGCCAGCTGAGGGAATCAAAATGGCATAAGTGAAAACGGAATTGTCAGTACATTTGAATGCTATTTGTCACGGTTTAGGGTCAGGGCTGCCTGCTAGGCCTATAAAAGAAAATTAAGAAAAAGCTTAATTAAAACGTAGGAGGAAAACCCCTTCTTTTGACAGTGTGCTCTGTGTCAGCTACAAATATTAATCAGGTTTTAGAGTTTAAAACCAAATCTCTCTCATACATTCCCAATATAGTTCCAGACAGTTATTAAAAAACAGTTGTTAGGACAGTTTATGTAAAAGTTCAGAATGTTTTTCCAACCCATAATGCTTTAGACGTACCTGACTTCTATTGTATAAGCAATTCTATAAACTACATGAAAGCCTTCCTAGCAAATTCATGAATAAACTCCTTAACCAACATTACTGTAAAGTAATGAGGGACATACAGCATTTTTGTTGTTTGCTTGTTTTCCTAGGAAAAAAATGGCAGCACAGACAGAATTATGGAAAAAACAAAGCACACAGTTTTAAAAATATGCTTATTTAATATGGCTTCTTTATTGATTTTTAAATAATGTAATATAAAGAGAATGTCAACAAAATAATTCAGGTACAGCTTATGCTATGAAAAAACAGGAGAGCAGAATTAAGCACTGTCAGCTGCAGCACACTCCAACAACAGAATGACAATTTACATTTATTCTTTAAAATAACTCAAGTAATGAAAGCAAAGCATAAGAGAGATGGCTCTTTTTCTTTGGGCAGTGCAGTAATAATGTCAAATGCAATCCTAAATCATGTTTTCTTATATATATACACATAGGAATTTTTTTTTTTAATTACAGGCAAAGATTTTTAGTTTTGCAGTCATTTTCCACACTTGTCATAGATGTAAATCTATTTATGTCAATTGACATATCTAGGATGACCAAAACTAGGACAGATCACTTTGTATTACTGAAATTTGGCCCTAATCAACAACCCTAGATTTAAAAACTCCCAGAAACACAGATCAGCTTCGATATCTTTCAACAATTCAGAGACTTATTTGATCCTTGCTTACCTAAACAAAGCTCCCCATTTCTGGGCTCACTATTGTTAATGATTTTACAGGAAAACTGTAATCTCCGAAACCCAAGCTCCATGCTAATCCAGCATCTTACATACATATTTAAGAAATATCTAAGTGATGACACACCAGTATACAACTTCTCAAATACAAACATCTTCCTAAGGAAATATTGAGTCAGACCAGATTCACACACTTAAAACACGATCTCAATTCTGCATCAAACTGGGTTCTCAGGATCTGAGAGTTGAATGGACACATGGCAACTTGTAGGACTTGAGCTCATTTGGGTTTGAATATACTGAAGGTTTCTTGGAGTAACTCAGCCCCAGAAAAGAGCTGACAAGCAACGGCAATACCAAATTGAGCAGGAGAAATAAATAGAAACCAATTTTCTTCAGCGAGGTATCGGCTTATCTAAAAATAATTCTATAAAACTTCAATTTCAGAGAGAACTTCTAAACAAAAATGCACATACCATTAATTGGCAGCCAACTCATGGCCTTCTTTGGAGAGCTATCTGAAAAATGAACAGCAATGAAAATCTGCTTTCAGCCTAGGCATGTCTTATGTAAAAAGCTAAAAGACAAAATCTTACACACAAAATTTCTCCTTTAAGAAGAGGATTAAACTCTGTCATAACTTAGTCATAATTTTCAGATACAGTTATACTTAAACATGATAATGGATTTTTTTAATTGACTTATTTTTCCATCCAACACCAATAAAGCTGTCATCTTTGAAAGAAAGAAAAGACCCCTAGTCCTCCTCCTTCTGGCATTTCCTTCTGTATCCACTGTGTGGATAAGTATGACTGCTGTGCTTGTCCATTAATAAATCTCATAAAAAGAAAACCCTCAAAACAGCTGCCAGGAGGAAAGAAAACTAGGGATTTTATTCAGGAGCTAATTTAATTGGCAGGTAATCAGACTCCCTGAGAGCTCAAAACATAATGCTCCTTCCACCAAGCAGAATGCTCTTTTACTGAGACTAAAACTTCTTTATAAGATATCTTTCATTTAAGGCTCTAAGGAAAAAGAAATAAAAATAATAAAAAAATCTTAAAAATCACAACTCCTTAAGGGTGCCAACCACACCTAATAGAATTGAATATTTAGTGTTATCATAGCTTTTCTTGTCTGAGCACTGAGATACTACTTCTGTGAAATGCACTGGTTGAGTAAGATGTGGCTAAGAATACAGTTTCAACCCTTCAAAAGAAGCATCTACTGCATTTATATACTATAGAAAAAGGTTTCCGTTTTTAAGAGAAGTATAATGAAAACCAAAGCACGCAAATACAAAGCAGTGAATTTGTCTGAAAGATACTGTAACACTGAAATTCTTTCCTTAAGGAAATTTATCTTGAGCATTGTTTCAGCCCTTGTATCTATAAAATGATGTAATCTACCCAAATTATATATTCTTACTGTAGAGAATAGATGCAAATCTAAATGGGAAGCTGTGCACCCACGCAGCCATGGCCACCACGTGCTGCACCAGACTCTATTTGTCTGTGTCACAGGCAAGTAAATTTTCCATAAATATGAAGTCCAAAAGAAGTCAGGAGCTGCTATTTCCTGAACTCATAAACATAAGTTTACACCCAGAATTGAATACTTCTTCCCGTGAAGGATAACCTACTGCAACAAAACAGCATTCTGAGCACCAGCAAAACAGATTAGTAGAAGTTACAGATCAGACAGAAAGGCTCCCAGCTCTTGATTAGGATTTATTGCATTTATGTTCAGTGAAGTACACTTAGCAAAGTCACTCTCAGCCAAGAAAAATGCTTGCTACAATGGACAAATACAGTTCTTCAAGTGAAGTGGAGCTAAGAGTGACCACATGCTCAGGGACACAAACAAGCATCACAATTACCTTGAAAAGAGTGCATATTTCCTGCAGGCTGGAAAGAAAAAAAATCTTTTCATCCATTTTAGACTACTGAAAATTATTTTGTTACTTCTCATGAGACAGAACACCTTGGACAGAGAAAGCAGATGCACTGTTTGAACTTGTTTATGCACTGCTGACAAGTATAGAATTTTTCTTGCAACTTTCCATACCTAGAGTGTCAGGCAACGTGAACATAGTCAGTAAGGAGTAGTGCGAAGAGTAGTTTTTAGCACACAGACAACTAACAGCAGCTGCACAGCATGCAGAACTGCTTAACCATCGCCATACTGAACAGACAAACACAGCAAAAGCTCCACCACTTCGATCCCCGTAAGACAAAAACCCCAAACCTCTAGAATAAATCAGAATTCAGAAAATATTTCCTATCTCAAAATGTTTGCAAATAATTAGGTTTCTTCTGCCAATAAGGTGATGCTGTTCTGGCAAATTATTTATCTTTTATCATAAATAACATTTCCTCATTTTACTAACTGAAAAGGATATTAGATGGATGGTTCTGTTCCCACAGTGAAAGCTACAGAAATTTAAACAGTGATCACAGTAAGATAACTGCAATGAATGCTTCCCTTACCAGTAATTCTATTATATGCAACTTGAAATAAAATATACACACTGTAGTGATCAAAAATTATATCCATATTTTATAGGTGGGAGAAAAATACTGCATGTCAAAATCCTTCAACGTACCTATTTTTACCTAAGTAAAAGAGTTTTTACCTAAGCTACTTCTCCCAGATTTTTAAAAATATGTTTTTACCGTAGAATAATGATTCTTAAATATTTAGTAATTAGGGTTAATAACAATGAATTAAAACTGGTGGTCTACATACAGAATGAGAATATAGAGCTAATTAGTTTTGGTTATGTAATGCAGGTTTTTTTTCCTCAGAGGTGAATAAAACAAAGCTGCACTTAATGCAAACTGAAATGCAGCTACCCCTATCTCCAAGAGATGCTAAAGATTGATCCTTTTGCCAAAACTGGTCAAATTACAATGTCACTATTACATTGCTAAAAGTATTCTAAAAATATATATAATCTTATCTTTTTTTTCAAGAAATATGCTTATAAATGTAACTGCACAAAAGAACAGTGCTTTACTTTTTCTCTGATAAGCAGCAAATGGGAATCTGTCGCCTTACAGGGTGGAAAAACTCTTAGGATATGAACCTAATGCTGGTTTCCAATATGAGGGTATTTGTTTACTATTCCATCAAAGATGCGCATCTTTCGGAGATAAAAGGAAAGCCAGCCCTCCTTTTAAGGACAGACATAAAGTTCAAGAACAACAACAATAAATAGACAATCTAGTTGACTGGGACATCAGCCACAGGCTTCTGTTAGGGCTAGGGTTAGAGTTCAGAGAGCCACAAAGCTTTCAACTCCAGGGACACTGAGGCTGCAAAAGCCATGCCAAGGGGAGCATGGCACTGCACCAACATTGCTCCCTCCACACCTTCTTTTCTCAAATGGGCCACCCATTGTGCTGAGACATCAGCCACAGGCTTCTCTTAGCATTAGGGTTCAGAGAACCACCAAGTCTCCAGCTCCAGGAACACTGATAAATATAACCTGAATTCATGGAAGGACTCTGTCCCTTGGGCAACAAGGATGTTGTTTACAGGAGAAAAATAAGTGCCAAGGGTGACAAGATCAGAAGCGGTCAAAGAAAAAACACTGGCAAAGAAAAGACGGAATTCATAGGATACTGTTTTGCACTCAAAAACTCCACACATGTAGACATTTATGATGTACACCTATAAATTACAAATGTGCACGTGCACAGGTAGGTAGATGCTCAGATATTCTGAAGCATAGCAGATGTGGTCCAATAAACCTATTCACGCAAAAAAGTATGATCCCCGTGAGTGCAGAGGAATTTAGAATGCACATTCTCTGTATTCAAAGAAAAGCAATACTCACTTGAGAAGCCGGGTCTGTGTTTCAGTGCTGAATGAACAGACATTCCCCTTCAGCAAAGGAGGAGAATTAGAAGAGACTGAAGAGACTGAATATCCCTGACTTCACTGGTGCTGGGTAAGCACTGAATTGGAAAGAAAGGTGATGATAAGTCTAGAAAAGAAGCCCAACATGGAGGAATAATAAAGCCAGGCAAGTGGTATCAAATCAAGGTAAAAGTCAAATAGCTCAGAATAATTCATTTGAATTATTCTTATCTTTGCAGTATGCAATGATGAGTGAGCAGACATTCGGAAATGTAATTCCAGTAACACAAGCTCCATGGTTAAAGACTGAGATGGGAATGCGTATGCTGATACATTAGCCAAGGTATCAGTGAGGAACCTCAATTTATAGGCAACAGGTTATTGCCAGGACTAAATCTTTTCAGTATGGTTCATAGAGGTGAACATCACCAGAGGAGGAGCAAGTTATATCAGATGCTCCTGTACAGATACTGTCTCACAAATCAATAAACTGAGTCACATAAGCACTTCTACCAACTAAGGACACCTCTACAGAACCGCTGTGACCAAGGAGATCCATCATACTCAAAAAGATTAGTTAATTTATCTCCCTATAGCATATGCAGACAATATGATTATCATGCTGTTTTGTTAGTGGAATAGCAAACTTTACTATTTAACACCATAAACACTATAATTTTTAAGACCTGTGGGAAAATGTCATGGATCCAATATAAGCTCCTGAGAAAGTGCTTGCTCCTTGGGAAAGCAGAGTCTCTACAACCTGTTCTTGTTCAAGCAACTTAAAGTCCTCAGCTCTACTCATTTCAGTAAACATTTGGATAGCCAATCTCGGAAACAGTTATATCCAGAACTTGACTTTACACGTATTCGATTTTGGCAACTGGATCATTGCAGACAAAAAAATAATTGATCAATAAGTTGCTGAGACACATGGACTGTATTTCACAACAGAGTGACAAGACACTTTATATGGTATTTGTAAAAGTGAGTAAACAGGACGAGGAGACTAAAATATTTCACTGTTGAGGAAGAAAAACTGAAGCTCCATTTCCCTTTTCAGAACTTCACTTCCTTTTTAATACATCAAAAGTCACTAAATATCATTTATGCATTTACCAAATCCCACTTTGTTTTTAAAGCCCCTCCAAAATTCTGAGAGACTGAGACATGAAAAGCTAAAAAAGGAAGCACACATTTAAAGCAACCCACCCAACAGGCGTTAACAATCAGCAACGACACAGTACAATGACAGCCACAGACTTGCTGCTGGTTTCAAGTGTTCAAGCCTTCGCCAAGGTCCTCAGTGCTGCAGGCTTGCCATTTCCAAATCAGAAGTGATGATGACACACTAAGTTGTACGCATAAAATGCGCCAATCTCCTATGGAGGTAGAGTAGATGGTATTGATCTTAGCACTCCTGGTACAGACAGCAAGCTGCGACTGCTAAAAAGCTTTGTTGGTATTAAATGTTCTTGAGGGGACTAAGAAAGCAGATGCAAGGTTACAGAAATTAGAGGAGATTGAGAGCTGTGGGTATATTTTGAGGTAGCTGGCTTAATAATTAGAAAACAATTTTGAACAGCATTCCCTGATTCTTGCCTCATTCACTTGCTTCTAACAGGCAAAAGTATGCAATTACCTAGAAACCCATTAGAAAATTTAAACTCTTAAACTATGCATCACTGAACACTTGGCTTCCACCGGCTATCAAAAAAATCTGCTGTGTTTAAATGTGAAAACAGATTATTTCCCCCCAGCAGCCAGCTGTAGGCTAGCGAGGCCGGTAGACTTTTTGCTATCATGAGATTATACATAATAAAGGTTTGCTAATCCAAAATGGACTCTGAGCATCAGCAGCTTCTGCTGGAACCTCACAGATACAAGTCATTAGTTGTGGGTAAGCCACCTTGCCCTAGAAGAGAATTCAGCAAACTCAGCCGATGATAAATTCTGGTGTTAAACTGTGCTAGAATAGACAAAGAATAAAATAAAATTCATCACTAGATGTAACAAATACACAAACTCAGTAGCTACTCAACACCTTGGCATTTTTTTACCTGTAGTCTAGAGCAGAGTAATGTTGAGCCAATGAACACAGTATTGAATTGAGCAGGCTACTAGCCAAGGATAAAGATAACTTGTTTCTCCTGCATGCTCCACCCTTCAGTCCTCTTATTTTGAACACGAGAAAGTTTTCTGTGTTGTTTTCAGAGGAAGAAATCTAGCATGCATAGGATCACAGACATAAGTTAACTTCTGCATAATAAAAAGACATGAAAAAATGAAAGCAAATACTTATTTGCTGTTCTTTTAGCATAAAAAGGCTATCACTTTATGTTCAGCAGATTCCCACTCTTTAGAAATCATTGATGTCCAATACACTCAGTATTTTGAGAAAAGTGACAGAATGTGGCGTTTTTTATTGATAGTATAAAGATGAAGAAAACAGCAAATCCAGCCACCTGCTCAGTCATAATTTTGTATTCCTAATACCTCAAGAGAACGTTATTTTTAGGAGGAAAGCATTATTTGATTTTTCAGCTCATTGATTTTTCTCATTCATAACATCCAGATTCTTACAAGTTTTTATTCACAAGTGGTATTACCAAAAAAAAAAATAAAAATCAGTGTTATTGATGTACGACAAGCCAGCAGATAAACTCGTTCTCAATACACAACAGATTATCCAAATACCAACATTCATCAGGCCTCTTGAAAGACATGATCTCTGTTTTAAAAACTCTCAAAGAAAAGATCATCATCCGAGTCTTCTAACAGTCAGGTGGTAGATGAACTTAAAAACATATTGTAAAGAATCGAAAAATGTAAGACCTATGTTTAGATTCTCTCTTTTCTTTACAAGCTTACCTGAAGATATTTTTCACTTACATCTTTATAGCTTGAGTATTCTCAGCTTGCAAACTGAATACAAGTGTATGCATAAACACGGAAGGTGATGAGTTTGTGCTTTACATCTAAATTAAAGCGCAATGATTAAAACTTGCATTTGGGGGGATTAAAGTTTATGCAACCAGACGGCCCAATCTTAAGTGCCGGTACAACATGTTGCGTGCTTAGAAATGCACAATAAATCTTACCTCTATTTACCTCTTTACAGTATCTTAGAACTATGTTATATACTGTACGCTACTTTATGAAGAACCTCCCACGATAAGAATGTCATATAGGAATGTATTTAGAAGCCCATCCAATGGCAAAATATAGAGATCTACTGTATTTACATGGAAAGATTAAATCATCAGAATATTGTGCTATTGAGCAGGGGAAGAGTGTGAGAAGTTCTCCACCAAAGATGAAGGGGTGGTGATGAACTGAACACAACTCACATCCTCCATTCCCCTGCACCACTCAGGGGAGAAGGGAGAGAAAACTGGGAGCAAAATTAAGCCCATGAAGAAGGGAGAGTATTGAGGAGGATGTTTTAAGGTTTGGTTTTCTCTCTCATTGCTTTATTCTCCTTTTAAGAGTAATAAAAAAAAATAATTTCCCCAAGTCAAAACTATTATTGTTTCAAGACATGCCTCATATGAAGTACTCCCTCAGCACACTGGCTAAAAGTGGTTGCTGATACTGCTTCTTAGGCTTAAACTCCTGTGTTCCTTCAACATCTCAGAACATCCCTTCAAGAAATAACCAACTGACTTCATGGCCTGCTCTGAAGCAGTTTCATTCAACTTGATACAAGAATAGCTAACTGACATTTTATAAAGTTGCAGTCTACAAAGTGATTTTTTGGTATTCTTAGATTAGACAGAACTATTAACAAAATCTCTTTGCACAGATGAGCTGTACGGGAAGAAAACCCTAAGGATTATCAAGATCTCAAATCCAATCTGGTACATTTTTGCCTCAAAACCTTCCCCAAAACCAATGACCCATGTAGTAAAGGAATTTTTTAAGTTTCAGCTATAGCTCTTATTTTACCAACAGCTGGGGTGAGATGATTCTTAACAATCACATTTTAGATACTAGCCCTGGTAATCAAATGCTCAGGCAAGAAGATCCAAATATAGCTATAGATACATATACACCCTTTTCCCCTGTCCATTTCATATTTTTTTGGTTTTGTTTAGTTACAAGAAGATGAGCAGTATACTAGAAGACACATCTTTTGAGATTTTTCACGTCTTTTACAACTGATCAAGGGTCAGATGCACCCAAGACCTACAATCCATCTATGTAACACTAAGGGGCAAATTTTGACTTTTGCTGTGATTTTGACCACCAAGGTTTTGCCACTTCACCTGACAGTTAAAGGCCACGAGATAGTGCAAAGTCTTGAACAATATCATTAAGAAAGATAAACGGTGTGATGATGTTTGACAAGCAAGCCTGGAGTTGCAGACACCTGTAAAGGTCTGTCAAGGCCTCTGAAAACGTGCGCAGCAAGGAAGAAAGGCCATTCATTAACTCTGTTGGATGACAGGAAATATTCTAACATTCTGGTTCTGCTACTCAAATACTCATTTCAACACTTAATAATGTGCTATTGAGGTATCAAAAATGGCACAAAAATACTTCAGTCTTGGTGGTTTATTTTCTTGTAACAATAATGGTTGCAGTTGTTCTGTAAAAGGTATCACCCAGGGTCACATAACTAGAAAACAACCATGTATCATATAAAAAAGGTTTCTCTAGGAGATTATGGATCATCGTTCCAAGCATAATGCATTTGAGTCAGTTTTCATATATACCAAAGTTATCAACGATATAGATTTTCATGCCAAAAGTCTCCAAAAACTGAATAAAAAGCTTTGTAATCTTGATGTTTTTAATATTATGCAAATGATTTATCCATTTATTTAATTAATAAACCATCATTGTATTACACGGAGACACATTTTGCACTTCTGTTTTTGAGCTATTTTTAAATTAGGTTAGATTTGACAAGGGACTATTTGTGGTAATGTGGTAATTAAGATTTGAACAGATGTCAGCATTAATAAGGGACTCAAATGAGGTGTAGGGAGATAAATGTACTCTTTTAGCTGTGCTGGCATATCAGACATCATTGAGAGGAGAAGACAGCATGGCTTGTGCAGTTCTTTCTTCAGGAGAGCTTCTGGAAAACTGTCCAACAACTCATGTTTTCTGATATTACTCAGTCAATTCACATGATCTTTCAGGCTGTCATTCTTAAAATAAATTACTGTTCTATCAATAGTTATGACATAGAAGTGTGATGCAATTATAAGGTATTGATCAAACTCTGTAACAGACATTATTACCTTTTGTGCTATTGATCATCACTTTAAATAATATTCTATACCTAGATGTTCTTATTCTCCCTGTTGCTATTGGTTGCATAAGTACTTAACACTGTGAGCAACAACCTTCAGAAATTACAGGCTAAATTCACAGACAGGTCCAAGTCCTGGCCAATAATTTAAATAATTTAAATTCAGTTCTCAGAAACCAGTACTTATATTGCGTGTACTAAACTGGAGTAAGCAGTTCATAAATTCACCATGAGCTAACAAAGATAAACAAAATGAGCTGATTACTTCATTTGCAATCCCTCATTTAGCCTGTATCTACACTGGTAAGTAAAACTGGTGAGACAGCTTTCTCTGCCCTGCAACCTAACTCATAAACCATGTGCCAAATTCTTCAAGCCCTCAATTCAGTGCAGCCATCCCAAGTAACCAGCCATCCCAAACCCTGAATTTTGTTGACACAGTGTTTTAGAGAGTGGCAGCTGACATAAGCAATACCATGTTGCTCTGGCAGGGCGGTTGGAGTTGAAGATCTCCAAGGTCCCTTCCTACCCCTGACACCCTGTGATACCTGTGATGTTCCTTACATTGCTCACTATACAGCATTATGGTGAAGTAGGTGCTAGTATCCTGAGTCTTTAACTCAGCAAATCCCTCTGTCTATTGTCTGAAATAATGTACATGTCTCCCCTGTCCTGCATCATAAATGAATAAAATTTTTGCTAAATCCTTAATTGGTTTCTCCTTTGCTGATTTTTTTTCCCAAGGTCACTTTAACAGAGTTTGGATTAAGCCAGAGAAGAAACAGTATAGAAGCTCTTCTGATGAGGAACATTGTGCCATTTGTTCATTCATTTGGGTTTTTTTGTTTCTTTTGTTTGGGCTTTTTTATATCTCTTTCAAGGAAAACACCATGTTGTTCTTTTTTTTTTTTGTTCCATTTCTCATGACACATTTCACAGCTACATTCCTCTAGTACCATAATAAGAACCTCTTTCAATTAGAGTATTTTCATGTCTCATTACAAACCCAGAAAGGCGAAGATCAGTGAATTTGACCCATAATAGTTTATGCAAATATATTTCAATCTATCAAGCATTCATTATACTTTTAAAATAGGAAAAAAATGGTTTAACATACAATAACAAATTGTCTCATTATCATGCAAAAACTGGCTTGTGTCTAAGCAACAACCTCTCTGCAAAATAAAACAATTTATACTTTTGACCCTGTGATCATTTATACTCAGAATATGTCAAGAAGTGTACTATTAAAAGCCTTGGACAATTTAAACTAGTTGTTGGAACTTGTTCGGGTCTCACGCAAAAATTATGATATGCAGATTAGATTATAGCCACTATTAAGTGAAGCTTCACGACTATGCAATTTCTGAAAATAGGAAGCTAGCTGAAATAATATTCACTACAAATATTTTTTAAACAGTCTTTAAAAGAACAGAAATTTGTAGGAAAAGTAATTTCACACAGCACTTCAAATTACTATTGAGAACTAGTTAAAAAATATTGCTCTTTCTCAATGAAGATGAGAACAAGTTCATAAACACTTCCCTTTTTTTTTTTTTTAATGAACAAAAGGTAGCAGCTAACTACAAACCAGTTAACATAAAGCAAGTGTCTTAGGAATGTGACAAATTTCAGATCTTCCAGACTATTGAGTAATTGAAACATGACCAGACTGTCTGGGACCAAAACACTCATAAAGATAGATCCTGGCATTATGTCTCAAAATAACTCTTGCAAAAACTATCAGAATGTGCCAGCCATGTGTGCTGACATTTTCAGATCTTTTAAGTAACCTAGGACCCTACAAGAGAAGAGGAGACCAGGCAAAAACATTATGAGAAAGTTGGAAAAAAAAACCTGTTCTACAGAAATAGCATATAAAACATGCAAAATCTAAAACCATGTCTGGAAAACAACACAAAAATACAATCCACATTACATTCCTTTGCAACAGTTTACAACCGCTACTGCCTGCATAATATGTATGAAGATGTTGACAGAATCCCCACTGCACTATGGGCAATGCTATGGCCATAAATTGCAAAGTACTATGAGAAAGAAAAGCAAATAGTACTACAATCTAACTCCTCAAAAAGAAAAAATAAACAAAACTCAACCCAAAAAAGTGCACATACAGCAAGCCACACAAACTGCAGCAAGTGATGCAAGCGTAAACTTGGAAGAAGTTGCAAAAAAATGTCAATATGTTATCCACTTTTAATGTTCTTGCAGGTTTTAAAACCTGAATGTGAAAACACAGCTAAAAAGCGCAGCACTGACAAAAAGTTTAAGAAAAGTAACTTCAGTGAAGTTCTTCACTGGACAAATACTGCAACAGACGATCAGCTTATCAGTGTGAATGGGTTAGAGGATATTATCTGTTTCAAGTTTGACAGTGACACAGAAGCAGCAAGGTTAGCAGTGAGTGAATAGCCATGGGCAAGTTGAAGTCTTAAGAACTGATAATAGTGATTTAATCTTACTAATATAGCATTCACTTGAAACAAAAGATACATTAAAGAAATAGAAAAAGGTAAGATCTTATTATACAAAATATTGAAGATACTCAGAATAAGAAATTACCAGTATTATGAAATATTTACAATCAAAAAGGTTTATCCAAAATACAGGCTTGAAATCAGCAAGAGTGCTCATGATAACAGAATTAAACAGTCTATTTGGAGGATTGTGGTTTTAAGTAGCCAAGGTAGACAAAGCAGGCACTAAATTGAAGGTAGAAAAACTAAGCAAAAACAGAATTACTCAGAATTATCATAGAGGCTGGAATAGACCTTTGAGATCATCAAGTCCAGCCTAAGACCTGACACCACA
>JAAGNO010013083.1:5725-16330 GCA_033439905.1 Ceryle rudis | reverse complement strand
ATATGAATTAAGGTGCCAATAATTGCTACCAACTGCTACAAGTCTGGTACTATCCCAATCCAATGCCATGGCTGTAAGTGGCAGAGGTGTCACAGATGTGCAGTTCTTACCCAAGCAGACATGTATCATGAAGAAGTAGGAAACAATTCTCTAGTTCCTTAAACAGGCAGAGAAAGTAATTAACAAACTGGCTGGTTTACAACTGATCTCTTTCAGATTTACAACAGCTGTAAAACATAGAGGAAAACGCCTAGACTGACACCAACTGAAACTAACGTTTAGGGGAGTCATAAAAGTTTATCCAGTGTTGTAGGCACCTGTCTTTCAAACTAAGGGTTGGAAAAATCTTTGACATACAAATCTTGGTCCTTATTAATTATAAATCTGTTTAACCGGGAAGAGAGGACACAGAGGACTGTTTCTGCCAAGAATGTGGAAGATTACTGCACATAACGCAGACTGGTTCATCTGCTTCGGGTGCTGGACTTCCACTTTTGGCTTCGAATAATTAATGAGCATGGTAAAAAGCAAAAAAACACTTGACTGAGCAACAGATCAGATTTAACCAAGCAACGATTATTTTGCAATATTCTGTCCCATCAAGAAGAAAAAAATAATATAAAGATATTAGTACTGCCAAACAGTAGTTCAGCTGAAAGGGATGAAAATCCAGTATTGCACACATTTGGGTTCAGTTTTAGGGTCTGATAGATAGTAATTTTTAAGCCTAGGTCTCCAGTTCTGATATAATAATGAAATAATTCCAAAGCAAAATTTAATGTCGCTCTAAATGTTTGCAATGGAATTTAGTTGTCCTAGTTACAGAGGAGCAAAAGCCCAAATATTCAACAGGAAAAAAACCACAAACAAACTGAAAACTTCAAAATTAATATAGCCCTTCATACAAAATCTAGATGTTGGTTTTTTTCTTTATTTACAGCTGTGATGTACAGTATCACACGTTGCTATGCCAAAACACAAAAGTAGTTCACCTGCTGACACTCAGCACAGCACTCTCTGTTAGGGTCATTTAGATGAACTAGCAACTCATTATCAGATTGAAATACGCCTTATACAAAAGATAATATACTGCTAAATTTTGACAACACTTGACAGAGTAACTGAGAAATCTGTGTCTAGTACTGTAGCGAGTGCTGTAATACATTTACAGTTTTTTCCCAACCATTTCCAGTGGATTATTACTCACACTCTTAAGAGCTTCTGAGTTCCAACAGATTATTGCTATAACATCTGTTTTCTCAGTGTTTATTTCATTGCCCTTTTGCTAGGTTATTATTCTACTAATCAGTTCGTTTTCAGCAAAGTAAAGAACCATTTAAGGTAATTCTTGCTCCTCTGGCCTCCATTATACACACACAACCTATCTCAAGTGGCAAGGGTGATATCTTTTCATTTTCTTCTCACTCTCACAGTTACTCAGGCAGCAGGATTTCTATCTTGTAACATTTGCAATAGCAAAAACTGCAAGCGTGCTGTATCCCATGCTAATCCTCTTGTCCTGCTTTCTCTATGTGCTTTACTCTGACACATTATTTTATTTACTGATAATTATTATCAGCAACAGTACTGATCTCCCTTCTGCCCTTCTTCCAAGTCTCCTCACGTATCAAACATTATGAATAGTACTGTATCGTCTTTTGAAGACAGCAAAAAACCAAAACCTAAGCAAAAGTCCTACTACTTCTGCATCAGCATTTAAAATCTCAAGACATCCCATAAGGTCAAGGTATCCCTACTGCAGAACTTTTTTTCTCATATGGTATTACAGTAGTCAGATACAGAAACCTACTTTCTAGATCATCCAAGATATGCACCGAAAAAAACCCAAACCCAGCCAACCAAGCAACAAAAACCAACAAACTCCCTCCCCTTCCAATAATCAGGCAATAAATGTACTACCCCCCAGTAATTACTACCCCTCCAGGTCTTGAAACATGAACAAAATAATTTAGAAATCATAATTAAAAAAAGAAACCAACAAACCACAAAACAACAAAGAAACAAGCAATACTAGAAAATACAAGGAGGGGGAAGGAAGATGGGGATTTTCTGTTGGTTTCCCCTCTTGCCACAGGTTTAGTGTAACGCCTTGGAAAATTCACTCAGTCCTGTGATTATGAGGAAGTCCACTAACCTCAGCAAATTAGTCACATACAAAATGTTACTACTGCTTCATCTCTCAGAAATATAAAGGAACCTTCCTTGCTTCCCCTATATTATCCTGGATTTTCATATGGTTCCCAAATACAGTGTGATCCTCTATGACCTCAAGATTCTTATTGCAGTGCTTGAATTTCTGTACACACCACAGTGATGTGACCCTGGAGGTTTCCAGTGGTATTTTCTGACTTACCAGGTGGTACCTAGAATCTTGGAAGCAACACCCATAGAGTGTGGGCTGGATAGAGCTTCTTCTCAGTTTACACTTTTTGCTGTATCCCTCTGTACATCCCCTGGTAGCATTTGAACCAATATATTCTATCTCTTATGTTGAGCAACAAAGAGCACAAAATGCCCTATGAAGACCTGAGTATACTGCATACAAGTTAATAAAGTTATAGGATTTCCAGCTGGTAATGATGTATACATTCGATACAGTTTGCTGAAACACGTATAACATTTGTTGAAACAAGCCAAAAAGTGAGTTATGAAGACAGCAAATACTCTTAGCAGTGAAAAATGCTGAACTAGAGCAGTAACACTAAAAAGTTTGTGATTTTAAGTACATGACATGACTCTGCTTATTAGAAACATAAAGTGGAAATTCAGTGTCTATGTGACATTTCCACAGTGAGCTTTAACAACTCGATATATATGACGGTTCCAGATATTCCAAAATGAGCAATATCATTATGAATTAAAAGACTGTTCTCAGAAATTCTGGCAAACACAGAAAATTTCTCTACTTCACTCTTTTGCATGTGAGACACTGCTTCTCTTGCCATAGCCACCTGAATGAGTTGGGAAGCCTGCCTTAATCTCTTATCCAGCTTATGGCACAGAGTCTGTCTGTATTTTTGGCTGAATGTGGCCCTAAGTGATTAAGATATAAGACCATCTGTATTTAAAACACTCTCTCAACAAACACATCATATGAGAAAGAGATTTTTTTTTTTCTGATTTACATGCTCACTGTATTCACAACAAAAATTTAAAAGATAAATTTTCAAATATATCCACTAAATGGTCTTTTCTATGAAACTGTCCTTAATAGGAGAACACCAGATAAAGCAGAAATGCAGTGCAACAGGAAATACATCTGCTTTACACTACATACATGTTTGCTGCTGAAGAATAGTAATGAAGTACAGAAACTGTAAGCTTAGAGTTATGGCCTTAGTCACAGCAGTTTACCGCTTTTATTTAAGCATCAAAGCAAAAACTACAGCACGAAGACAAGAGAGAACTATTCTGAACACCTCAGACAGAAAGCGCGAGCTGAAAAGATTTTAGAAAAATGATTGTATTGCTATTTGCTAGCAAAGAAGACACAGAGAAAATGTTTTCTTGTTACAGGATGATTACAATCTACACTTCTCAATTATTCACAGAATTATTTAATGTCAGTGAGAAGAAGATATTAATGTCTGATTAGGTTAAAAGAGTTTATTCTTTCTGACAAATCTAACTATGAGCCTGATGATTCCTTACTTACATTCTGTTAAAGCATGTGCATTTTTTAAAGAGCATTTTCTTTACCATCCACACACTTTTACATCCTGTGTTGTGGCTGTAGGGTTTTTGTTGCAGTGACTGGTGATAATCGCAGGCCTTTTACACCCAATAATATAACAATCACACAGCCCCAACTGAGTTCACATTATTATTTAAACAACATGGCATCAGGGTTATGGAAGACACTTGAATAGTCACACAGAGAACATACATGATATACATTTTTGCAGATTGGCTCCGAGAGCCTATTTGTCCTCATTAAACTATTGCAGATCAGAATGATTTTATTGGTACTGGTGTAATTCATGGGAGACACTGATGAAATAAGAGACCACACCGCAGCATTTATCTACAATTGTCAAGTCATAATGTTGGTTCTTGGCCTTGTTAGGCAAATACACAGCCAGTAGATAGAAACCTCTATAAAGGGGACACACAGCGCCATCTCTATTAATCATTACACCAAGTATATAGTACCATTAAACAATAGATTATATACCTTCTAAATAAAATCACTAACATAAAGGACTCATAATGGTAAATTTTATCTACCAGAAAAGCACTTCATGAGGTATTCCATGTAATGCTGTATAGGAAGCATTGGCTTGAAGAAAGTTACGCTTCACACATATGTTTAGATTCTTAGAAGTCAGTTAGTATGGAAAGAATAGGCTGGTCTTACTGCCTACCTGAATTCCCAAAATGCTTTCAGAGTTTTTCAAAATTTCTTAAAGAAACTAGCTTCTCATAGAATAAAATAAAAAGCACTCTTGTGGAAAATTATGTATTAAAGATGGAAAAGCAAAGAGAAGAACCTACGGTCATTTCCACAGTAAGTATTTAAAAGTAACAGTCCTGAGCTCTGTATTTTTCAGTAGGTTCAACAAATGGTATGGAAGAGGGAATGAATAATGTTATACAAAATTTAACAATGATTTGAAATTATTCAAAATGATGAAAAGTAAAGCTAGACAGAAAATGGTGGAAGTTGATAAACTTCTACTTTCAGTGTTTTGAGTATTTTTTTTCAGTGAAAAATAAATTTCTCATTAAAAATTCTCCTACTTTCAATAGGGGTGTCTTTATGTTTAGAGACTACAAGATGATCCACATAAGGCAGTACAGTGAGTAGAAGTGCAGAGAAACCTCAAGATTAAATTGTGAAAGAGAAAGGTTGATTCTTAAAAATAAAAAAATTAAAATTGCCATAAATTACGTTAATTTATCTCTTCACCTTAGCAATTCTTCTCTTATAGGGAGGAAAAAACCCAACAGATTTATCACTAAATTTTGTAAATAAGTAGTCAACTGTAAATGATTAATGTCATGCTATATGGCACATTTTAGTTAGGATCATAGCTGAATAACTTCTGCTCTGCTACCATTCAGAGTTTGCCAAAACTAAAAAGAAAAAAAGAAAAAAAAAAAAAAAAAGGAGAAAAAAAAGGGTACTTAGGTTATGATAAAGATATTATGAAAACCTTGAAAATTTCTATCTCCAAACATTGCTTTGACAAGGGATTAATTCAAACTACTGAGCAACCAATACAATTTGACAATATTTTGATATAGTGGTAGATTTAACCATAAAAACACTGGCTTTAAATAAGCTGACTCTGAAGATGATTTTGACCTACAGCCTTACATATTTTCAGTAATAAAAAAAAAAAAATCTGCAAACTGCAGCCTCTACAGCAGGACTTGCCACTGATGTGAATACACTGGCTCCACTGCACCTCTGCCAACAAAACACGATAGCAACAAAGCATTTGGAGTTGTTTTCTCTGTGAAAGAAAAAGGAAAATTATTAGTTTTCTATAAAGACTTTCAAATACATCCAGGAAATCAGTCCATTCTTAATTATATCTATTCTGTCAGCTAAAAAAATAGAGTAAAAGTATCCTTAAAATTGCCAGATTATTCCTCATTTTGCAATACTATTAGAGTAGCTAAATGATTTAGGATATGACATTCGGTTAGAGGACTTATAAAGGTCTGTAATAAAGAACATACTGTAAGATAACCTGAACAAACCTTGAAATCTTGATTCAGAGATTGTAATCTGTTTTTGAAAGGACAGTGATAACAATTTGCTTTACCTAGGTTCTCTTCATTATGTCTTTTTCAAGACATTACGACACTTTAGATCTGCTTTCCCTATAATATAAACTATGGTAATATAAAATACATATATATATATATATGACTTCTATCTATGACCTGCCAATGATAACAAATCAGAGTGTCCCTATCTGTGAAAACACATTTCTGCATGAAACAGATAGGACTTTTAAATATCCAAGTCCACAGAATAAGTAAAAAATCCATTTAAAAATAAATCTTCTATGCAAATCTTAGCTTCTTGAAACTCTGCACTCTCACAGCTACAGTGAACAGAGTACTACATCATGCCTATAACTCAAAAGACTTGCAGGGACTTTGAGCACCCCTAAATCCTCAGATCTAAGGACTAATCTTACATTTCAGGCCTGGGTTCCTATCTCCTTTTATCACTTAGCACAGTGACCAATTTAGCAAAGGGTGTAGACAAATGCTCTACTTTATTTAAGCACAAAATTACCCTTAAATCTGTATTTGAAAATAAGACGGAGGATAGCTCACTGAACCTAGGCTAGAATTGTCACTGAAGTGGCAGACTTCACCTGAAAAGCAAGTATTCACAGCAGTTCAGGCACTTGGGGAAGGGCCATCTCTTTGCACAGCAGTTTTGGTACTAGCAGCAACTCAAAAAAACCACCAAACCAAATCAATCACAAACCAACATGAAGCAAAAAACAAAGCAAAGTCTTCAAAGTGAGAAGCAGTTTACAGAGAAAACAAACCCAGTTTCTTCTGCAAGTGTGGAAGAAAAGAACATTACTGCTCCAGAGAGACATTTTGAAATTAGCTATGCTCATAAATTGGATAACTGTTCCCTAGATGCAAAGGAACGTGTACACACACACGCAGGCACACGCAGGCTTCAGATGATTGCCATTACTAACTACATCGGGGCAAGTACATATAGAAATCGAGCGTGCTTTAAAGAATGTGTATTCTGAAATGAATATTCTTGCGCATTCCTTCATGCAAATGAAAAACTCACACATTCTGAATGAATATTCTTAGTGAATTTAAATTAATAAGCATCTTTTAAAACTGTTTTCTTCAAAGAAAAAAAATTAAATACGTTTCTGAACTTATTAAAGAATCTAAATACTGCTAAAGAGATGATACGTATTTTGACCACAGTCATAATTTTTCAATGCTGAAGTCACTGGCATAATACAAATTATTGTATATGCTACTTATTTTAGTTTCAAATTGAAGAATTCTGTAATGTCAGAACAAATAAAAATACTTTACACAAAAGTTTTATTTCATAAGACAAGTACAACAGCCTGACTCGAAGCAACATTTACTTTTTTGTTTATGTATCCTACTGGTTCAAAAGAAATAAACAAAATATCTTTCCCATTACTGTCACTTTCACAGGAAATTACATTTCATTTTCAACATTACTTTCCCTTTAATGCTTTCACAAGCAAGATGAGAAAAAGGAAATATTCTTTTATCATTTCTCCTCATTGAGAAGCTTCTATCACATTTCACAAAAAAAAATCCCACCAAATAAACAAAAAACTAAACAAAAAAAAGCCAAGAACTGTCCCTGTCCATTCCCTGCGCCTCCTCCCCTGCAAAAAAATCCAAACCAAACTCAAAACAAGTGTGTCCTGATCTGAGTTAGCACAGAACTAATTCTGCTCTGAGATTTTATTATTTAGATGGGTCTCTTTTAAGTAAATGCACTTTCTGAAGTTAACGGCATATTTTCACAGACAGTGTCTGCTTCCAGAAGGGATAGCACTCAATGTTTAGAGTTACTACCAAGGACTGGTGTGCAGAAAGGCTTATATTTGCTCCTGTGGAGACTAAGGTGATGGCTAAATCTTGTGTGCCATGTTGGGAGTGACATAAAATAAGAAGTCACACTTGCAGGAAGGAGCAGACAGGACAGGTGACCCTAGACTGACCAACAAATCTTTCCATCCCTTAGACATCATATTCAGTATAAAGCTGAGGGATCAGAAAGGTCAAGCTCTCTTCTTCAGTGGGAGGCATCCAAGGAGGACTCTGTTCGTTCTGCCTTCAATCCCAATCCATGTGTTCCTGAATCCAGTTCCAGAAGCCAGCCCCCAAATCTGGTTCCTGTGTGCCACTGAGTCCAGTCTGGGACTTCCCCAGTGCCTGCTCCACAGTATCAGTGATGACAGTGACATAACTGCCATCAGGGGGATTGGGTTCAATATTGGGTTTGTATATAGTTGTATATATTCCCTTTTATTGCTATAGTTTCATTAAAGCTGTTTTGGTTTTCTTTTCCAATCCTTAAGTCTCTCTCCCCCTTATTCCCTTTCTCTCCCCCTTTGGCGAGGGAGAGGGATTGAGAGAGAGTATCTGTCCTTTGTCTAGTGGCCAGCCCAGCCCTAAGCCTTGAAACAGTGGTATGTAAAAATGGGAAAGAAATCATAAGGTCATAGTTTCACAGATATTTCAGAGATATTTTTTTACCATTCACTAGGTTAGACTAGATTAAAACCTCTACAAGCACTAAGAATGGTTAGAGCATTGTTTTTAACTTAGTATGAACACACTGAGCTGCGCTGTAGTAACAGCCACCACCAATAAAAGAAAAAAAACCCTTAAGTTTCACTGGGACCTTTCTCTGGCATACAAAAGAAGACTGTTTTATCTTGACATTGAAATACAAACCTTCTGGGGGATAGTAGGAAGGTAAAAGCTCTACCTCCTCCTAAACCAAGTGTAGGTGGTACCCTGCCATCAGCTGGGAGAGATGGATACCAAAAAAAGAGAAGATGATGGAAATGAGTAGTATTTTGTTATTTCAGGAGACCTTTGCATGACATAAGCGGTAAGTAAGCTACTACAACCCAAATAGCACTGCTTTTAAAAGAGCTAAGCCTTCATCGTGAAAAGAGGGTTTTAACGTATGGCATTTAGTTCATCAGAACCAGAGCACAGATACCCAACCTGCAGCCACAGAAGCAAAAAAGGTCAAGAATTAAAATCAACAGGAATCAGAGGAGGAAACCGTTTGCAGCCACAAATTGATGCTAACAATGAAAAATACCTTTATTTGTCATTTGGAAGCCTCATACGACAGGATCCTTGCCAGTGGGTGTGTGGAATAAGGGAGACTCATTTCATGTGCCCTCATAAACAATACTGAAATATTTTCAAGAAGGCATTTTCATTTATTCAGTAGCTAGGCACACAGGCTTCTCTGCAATTTTAGACCCCTGGAGATAATATTTTTTCTTAGTTATTGGCAAAAGCACACCTGCAATGTAGCCTTTGTTCTGTTAATGATAACTGAATTTCTAGACACATCACATGATAAAAGCAGCACACTTGAGACGATTTACTAATGGGAGAATAAAACTGTCAGATTGAAGTCAATAAAATTTTTAAAGAGTATTCACACTTCATATCCAGTGATTTCATGAGACGTGGTGTGCAGCACTCACTAATGCTTAGGTAATCAATACAGAATTATGCAACTGGTATTTTTCTTTTATGGGTATCTTTGTACTCAGTTCCCTGGCATTTTACCCAGTGCTCTGCAAAATGCTTTAGTGGAAAGACTCTCTAAAGAGTGATTAAAGGAAAATACACCTACTTGCTCATAGTTATACAACTCCAAAAAATTGCCTCTTGTGAAGAATTACCAGATTGCATGGAGGAAGAATATTTAAAACAAAATGTCACATCTTTGTTGTTCACAATAGGGAATAGAAGGATTAGTGACCAGCTCACTACTTTTTCAGAAGTTGTGCAAGGTTTTTAATTTGGCAAATGTATGCAAACAAATTTGGCCTACCTTAAACACAGGTGAAATCTGCCCATATTGTGGTTTATACAATGTTTACAAGACTCTTCACTTGAATGTTTGTAGGGTGTGCAGATGGCACAGTATTTCAGAGTTACTTACTCCTAAATCACCTGCTAAAGTATACAGAAGACATTTACTAATACACACACTTACACTTTCTTTTAACTCCCAGCTGGGATTTCTTAACACAGCTCAGCATCATATAGGAGTCTTGTTCCTTTCTCTACTCTGTCTGCCAAATGAGATCCTACCCACGATGAAAGTAGATTTTCTTACTATGGGGGGATTTACAGTTGATATGATGACTCTGCTTCATCTTGTGCAACCTGTTTTTCAATAAAGAACTAATGCTAGTGATAAAAAGACACTGTCACCTATGATTTGGAAACCAAAATACTACAAGTTCTTAGGGAAAAGAAAAAAGAATAATAAATTGGATCCTCAAATGAATTGGTCTTTGTCAAATGCATAGCATTTCATCAAGAATAACAATAATTTTGAAGCTTGATTTCTTTTTCCAGTAAGTTATTTCCACAATAGAATTCAAGGAATCTCCTGAGAAAGACATGTTACAGGCTATATGTGTGGAACGACATAGCTTTTATATGAAAGGACGAAAAAAAAGTTTAAAATAGATAAATAAATAGAGGAAATTAAGTTATTTTCACGTATTTCTACATCAGGTACTACTCCTCTTACAACTGCTTTCTATTAATTAACTATACATTAAAATATTCCAACATCCTACAGTAAAATACTGACAGTCAAAAACAATCAACACAACTAAGACAACTTAATATGTAAATGTGATAAAGTCAGAGAAGTGCTAAGAGAAGAGCAATCCAATGTCATGTAGCTGGTAAGTAGTCCCACGAGCATTTCTATAGCATTCCTGGAAGAAGTCTCTGAAGGTACAAAAGCCAAACATTTAAGATAGTAATGTAGATAATGACTTTCACCACAGGAAAAGGGGAATCCATCCACAGAATCAGGTG
>JAAGNO010013082.1:0-40412 GCA_033439905.1 Ceryle rudis | reverse complement strand
CAAGGGCTTGGTTGTTATCGCCCTCTGCCCCCCGAGGCCACACCTCCTGCCCCCGTACGGACTCTCCCCGGAGCATGCAAGACCGCTGTTATCTTCCCCGTCCCTGGCAGCGCCCAGGGGGGAAGACGTGGTGGAAGCACGGTGATCCCCAGCTGCACGCAAGGCACATATGGGCCTGCCTGGGCATCCCCGAGGCAGGGGTGCCCCCCGTACCCCCAACCCTCGCCCAGAGTCATGCTGCTCCTGGAGAAACTGCAAGCCTCGGCCCGGCTGGTGGGACAGTGCTCAATAATGTGTGTGTCGACTTCCATGCCGAGCAAAACATCAAATTCCAGCTGCAAAATTGTTTGCACATACTCACCACCAGTGAGCCCCCAGGCTAGCCCCTCCACTCCCCAGGGGCAATATAAAGGCCTATGTCCTCATTGCCTTCCTCACTGATTCATTTCCTACATCTCTCAGGTTTGAAATGTAACCTTGGCAGAGCAGTGATGCACGCCCAGTGGCAGTGTCCTCCCACAAGTCTCTGCAGATTTATTTCCACCTCCAGGGCCTTCCATGGCAAGACACTATGGGGTGGCTGTTCCATACCATTATCTCCTTCAGCCCGTGTTTCACATCAGACCTGATCCAACAAACCTGTTCAGTCAGCAGAGGCACAGCGTGACTGGCCCATGTAGACAGTTTGCTGTTTTGCGAGGTGGAAGGTTTCAAAGGCTGTAACTATACGCATCCCTGCAGGGCCGTGATGTTCTGTAGATAATATTTCATTCTGGCAGTGTGAGATGCCAAGGTAGGCAGGGGCCAAGCATGTCCTTAGCCTGGCAGGAAGCAGGCTGGGAATGTAAGAAGGCAGAAGAGGACTCACCTTCCTCTGTGGGCAAAGCTGTTCCCTCCAAGCCAAACAAAACCTCATCCCTTTTGACTCTAAGAAGAAAGTTGTATCTGACTGCTCTCCACCACCTCCCATGTACTTCCGGTTGTCTTTAGTTCCTGGGAGAGGAGTCTCACCCCATTTTTTTCTGGTCTGAAAAGAGGCCCTAAAAGGAGTGAACCACAGGGCCAGGCTCCCAGCTGTGGCCCACACTGCCATCCTCTGGCTGCTTGCTTCGTGGTTCAGCTCCTGGGGACCAGCCCTGGACTCTGTCTTGGTTTACCTCCCACAGCCTCTCTGCACCCAGGACAACTCGAGGCACAGGAACCTTTTCCTAAAGAGTTACCGGTACACATCAGATAGGTGGTCACTTCTCCAGTAGAAATGTGGTGGAAACTAGAGCTAGGCTAGATCTTTTTAGGATCTGAAGCTTCCAACCCTCTTCTGGTGATGTCCCCATGGCACAGGGCATGGAGGGAGGGGATCCCTAGTGCAGCTGGGAAGACATGCCTCTGGGCATATATAGGCAGCCACAGTTAAGTGCCAAAATCTAGCTGCTGTGCAAAGGGTCACGAGTAGGTGTAGCTAGCACATTTAAGGAGGAGTGCGTCACTGTCTGGATCTCCCATGGGTTTTCATCCCAACTAAGAAGTGTCTAAAAGAACTGAATCCCACCTCAGTCTTACCTGCCTCTGTGGATGTTGCCACAGCAGCACCGCCACCTTTACACCTCTCTCCAGATCACAGATCTTCAAAATTCCTTATCAGATGAGATCTGATCCAGACTGTACCCCAAGGTAACTACACTTCTGCTAAGAGTGTTGCTCTATCATTTTTCCAGCATAACCTTAACACCCTAAATTTTAGTGTGGCAGTGACCAGTAAGATCCTGTCAGGAACCCTGATCTGAGCAGCCCACCCTGTTTATCCCATCCCTGGAAAGCATGTCAGGATGCATGAATCTGGTCCAGGTCTGAGACAGCCTGGCTGGAAAGGACCCCTTCCCCATCACGCTACAGTGTTGAGATGCTCACCAAAGGTAAGAGGAGTTGGGTTCAGGTTTCACCTCTTTCTGAAGTGATTTGTGATCTCCTCAACCACAGGTCTTGATGGGTCTTTATGTGCCTTGTTTAAAAGCTGGTTTACTTTTCATGGCCTAATTAATTAGCCATTGCTGAGGGAGGGAAGGAGGAAGCCACTCATTAGTGAAGCAGTGCCTTTAGCTGGGAAGAGGGAGCCCCGTGCCTCTTGGTATTTTATCCAGTTCAGTGTCTGGGAGAAGGGCACTGAGCTCTAATTTGCCTAGCTGCATGGGGAATGCCCTAATTCAGTCATCTTCATTCTGCTTTGATTTCTGCACCCCAAAATGTTTTCCTGCAGAAGTGTGGAGTCTTATAAAATAACCTATCTGCAATTAGCTTTGCAGACCTTAGATTTCTTCACCCCCTTTCACAGATCCCTCCATGAACATGTGGACTGAAAGCCAGTGCTAGCCTGCATGACAGGATCACTACTGCTCTCCTTTTCTGCTTCAACACACAATTAGCCCCAGCTTTTCCCAGGGGGACATCAGAGATCCCATCCCAAAGCCGAGGGTGAGACATATTGGAGAAGCACCTCCAGTTTCACCTGAACCAGACAGAGAAGGGCCTCTTTTTTTTTTTTTTTTGGTGTCCACTGCCTGTGACAGATGGGCACAGAGTGTGTTTGGGAGACACATTGAGACAGTGGGCTGACGTTCAAGTTTGTACCTGGCTCATCCCGTCAGTGTTACGAGGTTCTTGGCTGCGAATTCCCCTTGTCCGGCACCATCCTCTCTAGCCGTTCCCCCGGCACTCCTGTAGCTCTGCTGCCAAACCCTGCGGCTGGCCTTCTACCTTCTACCAAGCACCAGCCCAGCTCCTTGTCCCATCCCCAGCACCCGCTCCGGCATTAGGGCCGGCAGCCGAGGGAAGCGGCGGTCACGGAGCTCCACCTAGTGCCGGCCCCGGCAGCGGGACGGGAATCGCGGTCTCCCGGGGCCATCCCATCCCGGGGGCATCCCGGGGAAGTCTCCTCGGGACGGGGCTGCAAGCTCCGAGGTGTGCTTTGGAGGGGGAAAGGGAAACAATTTTAGGGCAGATTCCTCAACTAATCTTGCCTTTCAGTTTGGCTCGTCAAATATTTCTTTCTTGTTCTTTCTTTCTGTGGCTGCTAACAAGGAGAGCGCGGTGTCCTTTGCCGTTCAGCACTTTAAACTGACCACAGCCCGTTCTGTTCCTCTTCTTCCCGGCTTAATGATTACTGAATCTTTGTCAGTCTCTTCTTAACTTAATGCATCTAGCTTAGACTAATGACATCTCTGATGGAGGTTTTCAAACAAGCTTAACTCTCTCCTTTCACTACAGAGGGAATTTATCACTTTCTCCAGAGAACCTGGTCCGGGAGGCACAGTCTGGATCATAACAGGAAAATGGGGGCATTTTCCTTCAAAAATCATGAAATTCTCCCTAAACAGTACTGGTTGTGGCTCTGCACAAACCTCAGGAATGGCCCAGCACTTTGGTAAGTTGGAAGCATCCTGATAAAGAAATGTACTCCTGAAAAATACTATTTTTCACTGAATACCTCCTGTAGCTTTGTTCCATCCCTCTCTGCCGTGTGGAGCAGCAGATGCAGAACCCTCCACGTGTCCAGCCCTTACAGAGTGGGTCTCTCTCTCGATCGAACTTCCTCACAGTGTGCCGTGTTGCCTGAGCTGCTTTTCATGTGTGCATCACAAGGAGTCTGTGTTAGCTCCCAGGTTCTCTGCTTGCCTTTACATTCCCAAGTCTCAGCTCAGTAGTGATGATGGGGTCAGATGTCTGCCCACTCTTTTTTTAATCTTGTGGAAAAACATTTGACACAACTCCCTGACATGCTTTAAAGCCCATCTGCTCCTCTATGAGCAGAGTTCACATCTGCTTAGCTTCCACAGCCAGTTTAGGCTTGGATGCAACCACTTCAGTGTTAAGCTCCTCTAGCTCTGAAGGCTGAAAACTCCCATCTGCACAAGACACTTAACTCCCGCTTTCCAGTCAGTGCCAGCTGTGTGTTACCAGTGCTGAACAGTGGCATCTCCTTTCTGAACACTTTGAAATTGTGGTATGAGTATATTAAAAGTCTTCTATGTTTTCCAGAAAATGCAATGTTACAGTTTTATTTCCATCTTTATATTTCCAAATGATTCTTCAGCAGTTTGTATCTGATTAAAAAAATGAAATAAAATTTAAAAAATCAATGATTCCTTGCTTTCAACAGTGTTATCAAAAATATACAAATCATAATTGCTGTATTATAACATTAATTATTTTCAGACAATGTTAGTAAAGAGCAACTTGATTTATGTGATAGCGTATTCTATCCAAACAGTTGTTCTTTTATAATACTTGCCACTGGAAATCCTAACTGCAGTTATCACCTTGTAAAATATAAAATAAGAATATTAACCAGTATATTCTCATCATGATTCACTGTCATGTAGACAAATGTATCCCGTTAGTCATTATGAAAGCCACATTTACAAATCCCCAAACCTCATCATAAAAATAATGTGTCTTTTTATCTATATTAAAAAGTCATCAAGCCTCTGGTTATTCTCCTGGGGTTCTGGAAGGAAGTTAAAGAGACATACCCTCATTTTATTGCAGCAGGATTCCAACACCCAGGCTGACTTCTGGGAATTGGGAGTGAAGATACTACACTCTTAAATTGCTATAGAAGATAATTTCTTTAAAATGAAACATTTTTCCTCTGATATTAAAACACACAAAGCCCAAAAAATAGAATTAGCTATAACTCGGTTGAAGTGAGACTTCCAGTTGGAGACTGCTACCTGGATTTTCTAGACTAGGGAGGCAGAAGGTCATCTCCAAATATCACTCCTGCTTATTTTAGAAGCTTATTTTAGGTAGAAAGGAATCATTCACTGTAAGTGCCTAACTCTCATCAGGCCATGCAGAATGTAGCCTGGATGACTAGAGACCACCCAAGTACCTAAATCTTGATAAGATGAACTCACCCAAACTTGACACCTATCAGGAACTTCATGGTAATTGAGCTGTTCAGGATAAGAGAGTTATACACATTCAAGCTTATAGTTCCTTGTAAAAAAAAAAAGGTTGACATTTTAAAACCTGGGTATCCAAACTGGCTACTCCAATGGCCTTTTTTTTCAATCCTCACTTGTATTTGGAGATGACGATGTGAGCAGCGCTTCTGGAAACCACACCAGTTCTCTTTAGGTGCATAGTCTGTGCTTGTAAACATTGACTAGAAACCCATGGGTTTTCTTGTGTTTACTAGCAATATGGCCAGAACAGTCTGAATTCAATGCGTTGATTAGACATTATTTACATAAAGCCAGGAAAAGAGATAGCCAGTCATAGAGAGACAGCAAAAAGACCATTGCTTTTGTCTTGTGGTAGACTTGTTTGCTGAATTTCAAGAAATGAATTGTGTCTTCTCCTCAAAGGAACATCAGTATGGACTGTCCCATAAGAAATGTGAATAGAGCAGCAGTTGGTAACGTTTTGTATTCTTAGGGATGATATACAACATTTATGCTACATGAAGTTTATGAAAATACTGAGATCAAATCCATAACCCAGGCTATTTTTCAGCCTGAGAGTCTTCATGCCGGATCACAGTCAGGGATAGCAGAGATTCCTCATCCCTGCTTACGTGTGGTTTGGTTTTAATGCTGGAATTGCATGTAGAAACATTTTTCTTCATATTCTGGTATACCTAGAATTGGGAAGAGGAAGTAAAACATATCTTCTGTTGTTAATTATTATACTTGTAAAACTGCTTTTCTCCCATGTGAAACAGTCACTTTTAAGGCACAGACCACCTTCTGTTGAGGGAGAATCACACTTGTATCTGCCTGTTTACTTCCCACTGACTCTGGAGGGAGTCCCGACAACTGCCTAAGTGAAGTGGGTCTTATCCAGGCAAAAACAGTTGGCTTGAGAAAGGGCACTGTACTTCAAAGGAGGATTTTTTTTTTCTAGGTTCATAGTGTTTTGAAGTTGCTCATTTGTTTGCCTCTAGGCTTGGCAGTTTTTGCCAGGCTAACAGCCCTGCAGAGAGACTCAAGGCTGCAAAGACAGGAGTCATTCATAGGTCTTCATATCCCAAAAGGTTCATAACAACACTGCACTGGGAAATAGTATGCCTAGACCCAAGAATGCATCACCAGGTAGGAATTGTTTTGGTTTTGGTTTGTTTGGTTTTTTTTTTTTTTGAAAGGAATTACTTATCACCCCTGAGAAAGAGATCACAGTCTGGTAAGGATGAAATATCACTTCTTCAGATCCTGTTATTATTTTGACCTTCGAGAATGACATACAGACCTCTGTCTGTGAGGATATGGTAGCACTTATGGTGGCCCCCCATGAGATCCCTGGCAGGTAGCCCAGGCTCAGCTCCTCTCCCATGGCAGCTATCAGCATCACCGAAGCCAACTGCACTGGCTCCTGTACAGGCGAACACATTCCCATAGCACAGGCTGAGAGATTTCAGCCTTCCAGAGTCCCACTGTAGGCAGTGGGAGGAAAGAAATACTCATCAACGAGGTCAGGATTCCTTCTGACAGCAGAAAAAAATCCTCCAAACTCTTACATAGATCTGTGGGCAATGTATTGATAACACGGTGGTGCACTTGAATAGAAAGCAAAAGACTATTTCTCAGCTCATTGTGATCTATGGGGCTACACACATACACAAAATAAACATTTTTCTGCTTTCTCTGTTTACTTACTGCTCCTTCTACTTCAGCCAGCTGACAGGCAAGAGAAGAAACCAACCAAGAAAAAGAGGGTCTTTTTCTGGAGTCAAGGGCCCAACAGGACTGCATCACACGATAGCTGCAGGAGCAAAGAGGTGGTACAGAAAACACATTAGCTGTTGGACTCTCTGTAAATGACTACATGGAAGTGCAGAATTTGTATGGGAATCATGGGGCAGCAGCATGATTTTAGAGAAAGAGGCCAGATTTAGTGTATTGTATCAGAGTAAAAGGTACATAATGATGAGTAAAAAGGGTGAAGAACATGGCTTTACCAGAGTCCTTAGCAAAGTACTCCTCATAGGATTGCAACCAGGATTTCACCCTGTCTGGCATGCACTGGCAGGATAATCTTCTTTTCCGCTTCTATACAGAAAACGGTAAGAAGACAATTCCTGTCTGTCGCCAGGGCTGAACCTGCTCCTTGTGGACTCTGTAGTCTTGAGGACACTTTTCACATCAAGTCTTCTTATGTAATTTGATGTAATAAAAATCCTTCTGAAGTTTAAATGCCACCTTAGAGATTTTGCAGTTTCATCAGGGACCAGTGCAGTGCCTGTTTGCTAAAGTCCCTTGCAAACTTACTATGTCAATATGTTCACTGATATTTATAAGCTCCACAGCTATCTTTTACGGGTCAATCTGTCAAATTCACTGGTACCTTTAATATCATTACAGTCTTTACATGGAGAGGATAAGAACAGTATAGTGCCATAGTAGAGGCACAGAGTCCCTTGACCATATATGAAATGCAAGAAGAGTTCAGAGGGCACAAAATCCTTCTCTTTCCTCTGTGCTCTGGACTTGTATCTCTCCAACACCTTCTCTCACCCCCTGGGGTCCACCTGTAGTTAGAGTCCACCCAGGCACAGAGGAACAGGCTGAAAATCATGTGCTGAGAGCACAGGAATAGCTCCTGTTGACTCTTCATTAACAGGGCTTTTCTCTAAGAGGTTCTCTAGCCTCTTGTGACTGAATCAGACATACTAAAGCTTAATAATATGCATAAAAAATAAAATAAATAGAAAAAAATCACCGAAGATTTAATTAATATTCAAAATGAACATGCTAAAACATAGCTTTTGCAAAAAGAAAAAAAATAGAAGAAAACATCTGTGATCTGAGAACAAGAATTTCCTTGGGAAAGGAAGGCACAATTAAATAAAGATAATAAATTAGTCCTTTCAAACACACATAACCTTTAGTGTTGATCACTTCTGCTTTAGGACAAGGTCTGCAGGTTCAAGCAACCTGTTTCAGGGTTAGGGGAAGATCTCACCTTTTGCAGCTTTTTTTGAGCAAGGTTCAGTGTACAATGTCATACAAACAGTGACCTAGTAAATATAAATTCCCATGCTGTGCACCACCCAGAAAATATACTTACACATCTTTTGTGGCATAATATGGTCGGTCCATTTTAAACCCACTTTGTATTAATTTGTAGAAGTTTGTATCAACCTGAATACCAGGGTAGGGATTTACACCTGTGGAAAATATCAAAGAATATGTGTTAATTTAGAAGCTGCAAAAACCAAACACTGCTCTTTTATTGTGTTACAGAACATACCCAAAGAGAATATTTCCCATAGTAATATTCCATAAGACCAGACATCACTCTTCATTGTGTATGTCCTCTCAAATAAGCTCTCAGGAGCCATCCATTTAACTGGTAAACGAGCCTGTAAACACAGGGGGAAAGGAGACCAGGTCATACTGTAACACAGCCTTTCTAGATGACTCATTGTAGTCCTCATTGCTTGAGCAGGATCAATTCATGCATGTTTGCTATGTGAAAAGCTGATCCTCAATTAGTAGCTCCTTTAAATTTCCCTTAAAGAAATAAGAACATCTAGGAAGCCAATTAATCTCATCCATTCCAGATGACTATTTGAGGAGGAGAAAAGCTCAGGCCTGGAAGAGCCTTCTTTCCTCCTCTGACATCCGGAGTGAGTAGCTCAGATGGAGATGTCTACTCCATACTTCTTCATATAGCTGTAGCATCTGGTGCACCCCCACACATATGCTATTGTCCCTATGCTGTTACTGTCCAAAACATTAAACAACTCCCAGTGCTTTCCATCGAAGGATTTCAGTGTGCTTTAGAAAGCACATGGGCACCATCCCATTTATAGTACTAGCTTCATTAGGTTAATTATAAGCTAAGAATCTGAATTTGCCAAAGGCAGGAAAAAGTGAGTTTTCTGCACTGTCTGTACAGGTATCTATAAAGCTAACAAGGACTTTGAAAATGAAAAGCTTCACTTTTTTGGTTCTTTATAATTCTTACAATGGTAAGAAAAACAGAGATCACTTGGGAACTTACATTGCCCCTGACAATGTAGTTGGAGTCATTCACTACATCTCTGGCAAGGCCAAAGTCACATATTTTCACCACTTTTCCATGGGTCACTAGTATATTCCGGGCAGCAAGGTCTCTGTGAATGCACTTAGAAGGAAAGGAAAGGTTAATGCTCTGCAGCATTCGATATCAGGAGACAATTCCCTTGTCTCACACAGAGCTCTCTGAATTGCTGCCTCTTTCCACTTAAACGGTTTGGAGAATGAGCAAACTGGACAGTCCCTTGTAGCTCGTGACAAGAGACAGGGCCAGAGCAAGCAGAAGTGTGCAGCCACTTTTTACTGAAGGCCACATCTGATATTGTAATCCAGTCTTTGCCATAAAGCTGGGGAAGGATGTATAGTTCAAGCCTGCCACTGTGTGGCTCTGCTCCTCAGTCTGCCTTTTACAGACTGATGAATTTTTGCTGTCTTTTCTAGCTAAACAGTTTGTTACCCTTCACCATACCGATTTGGACTCAAGAAACTCCATTCCTTTGGCAACTTGATAAGAGAAGCAGAGAAGGTCTTCAAAAGTGAGCACGTTAAAATCCTCTTCTTCCTCCATTTGTCTGCTTGCATGATTAATTTTATCTGTAAAAAAAAAGAAAAATCAGGGGTATGATTTCTCTGGGCTTCCTCATTCTCTGATTACTTCTACTGACGGTTAAAAGGATTTTAACGTGCTCCTACCAAGAACAACAACACAAAAAGCATCCTTCTTTTGCATCCTTTGCTCAGACACAAAACAAAAGAAAGGATATTTTCACACTCAAATACTATGTATAGCATGGTCAGAAACATAAGCCTCTGGTCTTAAGTGTTGTTGAATCCTTCTCCAGCAAAATTTCTGCCAGGAGGCAAGAGACTTAGAAAGGGGCCTGCCATGTGACTGAATATAGTCTGGTTAGTTCAATAATATAATAAATACAATAACAGAATTGCTAGAGGTAAAAGCAATTAATATCTTACCTTCCTCAGAATACGGCACAGTCCCATTCGATCCAGATATCACATTCATGTTTTGACTTTTTTGTGTGATTTTAAATTCATCCTCTCTGCATAGAGTCATATTCACACTGTACTTCAGCTGAGTTCCCTTCCTGGAGTGGGTGACATATTTTCAAAGGTTACACACAGTGTATCACATAGTCTTTTATACAGAAACTGTTTTGCAGTGAAAAAGCATGATCATTGCTGCTAAGAACCTAGGCACCAACATGTTTTGCCAAAACTGGAGAGAGAAATGAGGGATTGTTTTGTCTATTGCAATCCAGTGAGAAGAATATCATCAGGAGAATCAAATCTCAGTTCCTCCCAAGGCATTGATGATTGAGTACGTGAGGGAACATTCTCAAGAATTCAATAATTTCACCAGTTCACAGCTGAGAATGTATCTTAAAAAGAGGCAGTATCTTTATAAAGGATTAAACTGTTGCTGAATGCTTTACCTGGACTTCTGGTCCAAATGGATATTGTGGTAAAAGCTGAAGTTGTGTTGTCTAAAAATATCCGTCATTGTCCAGTGAAACTTTTCTCTCTTGCTCCTTAAGTAGTTCAGAAGGTCACCGTAGCAACAGTATTCAAATATCAAGTAGATTGGTCCTGAAACAATTGGAAATGTAAATGCCTTCTGCTATCTATAGCACTCTCCCCAGTAAAGCCCTAATGATGCCTCATCTTCTCCCAGGACTAATCTGTATTACATGTTCCAGGCATCTTCCCTTCCTGGGTAGGTATCCTGTACTGACGGGCAGGTAGTGTTTACTGACAGTAATTACTGATTGTATTGTCCCTTTGGAAAGTCTCTATAGCCGATTCTTCCCTGTGGTGCATCTCCCAAGATTGCAAATCCCTATGAAGGCACAAAGATCCTCCCCCCTACCAAATGGCACGGGGAAGGACAGCACCGGCTATAAAGATGCAACTTGTTGCCTAAACCATATATGGTTCAAGCAACAGACGACCTCTGCTGATTACCTTAATGGTGTAAATTGGTATTATTTGACCTATGTCCTTTCATTTATCTACATGTCCTTCATACTCTAGAAATATCTTTTTGTTTTCATGAAGGCCACCTGAAACCCAAGTGTGTTTGCCGAGAGGACCTTTAAGAGGGAAAGACCTTACAAGGGGATGTGTTTGAGTGGAGCACTGGTCAGACCATTTTCTCAAGAACAAAAAATACCTCCAATTCCAGACCAGGCAGGCTTGGAGGACAGCCATGACAAGCCACTAGGAGCAGAGTGGGTTCCCTGGGGAGAGCTCAGAGTGGTCACACATCACCCCTGCAAAGTCTTACACTGATATCACCACCTCTGGCTCAGAAAGACTAAATATGGATTTGTGGACAATTCTGTCTTTGGGGCTCTGGAGCTGGATGCAGTACTCCAGGTGGGGGTCTCATGAGAGCAGAGGGGGAGAATCACCTCCCTCAACCTGCTGGCCATGCTTGTTTTTCATGCAGCCCAGGACACAGTTGGCTTTCTGGACTGCATTTGCACATTGTTGGCTCACGTTAAGCTTTTCATTAACCAGCACCCTGCAGTCTTTCTCCTCAGGACTGTTCTCAATCCATACTCTACACAGCTTGTCTCTCTTTTCATTATTTACTTCTCTCCTTTTCTTCCTTCACATTCCCTCTTCTCTTTTTCTGTTTATTTTCTTTCCTTTCTAGGCTTAGGTAATTTTTCCATTTCTTTCTACAACTTCATTGTTTGGTGAGCAATATGAATAAAAAAAACCCAACCAACCAATGTTTTATGTGAACAGAATAATGAGGATACAAACAATGAATGTTTTATGTGAACAGAATCACGTGGATATAAAAGTACTGTATACCCAGTAAGTTTTCATTTTTTTCTTAATGAACTGGTTCTCATCAGTGTCATCACCACTGTAATAGGAAAATCTCTTCCAGAGAAGGGCTGTTGTATCACTTCATGCCAGTACAATTACAAAGGACTCGTTTCTTACCCATGCATGGCCTTAACTTTGCTTTCAGTTCATCTTCGTTTTATTTTGGAGCCAGTGAGGAGCAGCAAAATTGGTTGGGGTGAAGAGGCACTAGGAATTGATTTATTGTGGCTTGGCTGTTTTTAATGCTGCTGTCAATGATATTTTTTTCATACTCTTTTCTATTTGGGAGTCTTCATTAGTCTGGAGGTTTTAATTGGTATCTTTCCACAATTGCAAGTTACCTGACACAGTACAAGCTCCTAGTAGGTTCACAATATTTTCATGGCTTCCGATGTGAGTCATCATTTTCAGCTCAGACATTAGAGCATCTTTTTCTGAAGCGTCAGGTTTTTCTGTAAAAGTAATAACATAGATTTGTACATCTCCAGCAAAGAAATAAAAATATAAATGGTTGTGATGCTTTGTCACATGCAAATCTTCATTTCACATTAATTGGACTGACAGTACATTTGTGAACATCCTACAGAACTGTTGTACAGTATAAAAAGTTTTCACCAAAGGTGGAAAATAAATGTGCGTGTGAGTGTGTATCATTTGAATGCTTGGAAAAGCAGTCATAAAATGTTTGTATTTGTCATTCTTTGGCTGGCAAGGAATGACAGCAGTGTGTTAAAGTGTTCACAAGCACAGAAAAAATGGCAGTCTGCCCCGTTGGATGGAAATGCCAGGAGAAAACAAAATTCTCAGCATTCATATGGCATACAACCAGTTGCAATCCAAAAGCTAAGGCCACCCTGTGTTTCGGTAATAGCTTAAGACTGGTTTTCAGCAAGTATTTGGTCCTCATGATCTCAGTGAATAGGAGATGTAAACTAAAATGATCAAGTTGAATAAAGACAACTGCAAAGTAGTGGACCAAGAAAGTATAAAGCTGATGTACATGTGCAAATAAGGGACAAAATGCTGGGTGGCAGTGCTGTCAGGAAAGGACTAGGGGGACACACAGGTGAGCAGGATGCTGGTGTTGCTGCCAACATGAAGCTCATCCCCTTATGTATCAATAGAGTTGTGGTACTTTGGACCTGGTGAGGCAGCCCTCCACTTCTGCTTGCTGCCAGTGAGGCCTGCTTCTGGATACTGCTTTTATGAGGGGTCAAGACAGGTGGACGAGAGGCCAGAGCAAAGCAGCAAGGAGGATTAGGGGGTTAAGAAGCCTGATCCATGAGGAGGGATGGAAAGAAGTTGCTTTATGTCGTTAAGAAGAAAACACTACAGGAAGAGGTGCTGTAAGTTTTGCAGACAAGCTAGCCCAGATACAGGAGGTGAAGGGAGTGCAACAGCTAGACAGCACCACAAGAAGAAGGGCTCTTACTGCAAAGCCCACAGAGTCACCAATGTGACCAGCAGGCTAATCTCCACTGTAAATTTACATTCATCCTCTCTAAAGCAGAGCAGCTCCATACCTACCCACACAGCAAAGATCTGTGGTGTGTAGGACAAAATGCAACACAAAGTAGCAAGAAGGCACTTCAGCAATACCTTTCTGGACTGAAACTGGATTTTAAAAACATTCTGAAAGGATTTTGAAAACAAGCATTTGTGAGATGTGCCTGCTAGAAGACTGTACATAAAGGAATTTATTCCAGCACTGCTTATGCTTTGGAGCTGCCAGAACACTTCACTGCTTGCAAATGGCACCCAAAGTTTATCATACCTTTTAGCATCTTGACTGCAACCTGGACTGAATCTTCTGCATTGTTAATTCCATAAGCTGTTGCATTCACCACTTTCCCAAAAGCCCCAGAACCGAGGACCTGTCCTACAAGAAACGATATGCCAATATTATCTGCAGCTGTTACAGCACAGGCTACTACTCCAACATTGTGATTTGCCTTGTTGACCGCTTACCAAATTCCAGATTTTCCCTGGGAAATTCCCATTTGAGATCATATTCAAATTCTCGGAAGTCGATGTAGATGTACTCATTATCCAATGGGCCTACCATCTGTATGATTTGCAACTGGCTTTCATATCTAAATCGCTTTGGAAGGAAAAAAAACCCCATTGAATAAATCATAAGAAAAAGAAACAGTCTGGTAGGAACAAAAGAAGGGGCAGGTATTCATGTTTGCTTTTACCTTTTTGTATTTGTGAAAAATGAACACAAACAAAAATGCGATCAATAGGATGAAAAATCCAACAGAGACATAGAATACAGCATTGTCCGGAGGGGAAGAAACAGCTCCTGCAACTTTAAGACATACATATTACCACCTACTGAATCAGATCTTTGTGTACATCTAAAGGTGAAAGGAGAACCTACGGTAGCTTTGTCAGTTCTGTCAGTCTGTAGTCCTCTTATGCTTGAGCCTCCTCTGCATGAGGAATGTGATGGAGCCACGTGCAAAGCAAGGAGCTGGGCAATTCTGACATCCATTTTCATTCCTCCAAAATGCCACACCAATTAATAAATCTAAGTGCATGGAGATGTTGGTATGATCCATAGATTGGACTTTGTGAGCATAAACAGGAATAAGCAACTCCTCATCGAGTCTCCTTCCTCTCTCCCTGTGCCTCCCCCCAAGTAATGTACATTAGGTACTGAAGAACCAGTTATCCTTAACAAGTCAAGACCATACTATAAGGAGTTGGTGGATAGGTAAGTGCTATATGAGACCTGTCCTCATATTCTGGTAGTTTCTAAGACTGTAAGTATGATGCTTACTCTATAGTGTAATTTCAACATAAATGCTGAACCAGCATCAGTGGTCACGGCTTTTGTCAGCTGTGTCAAAACTACCAAAGAGTTTGTTTGTCTATGACAGGATATTGTTGTATTGCAAATATCTGGGTGCTTCAAAACACTTCCCAGGTGCCACAGTATGTTCCTGTAACTGAAATATTTTGCCCTGTGGGATGGATATGTTGCGACAAGCATAAAGTGCACAGGCAAAAAATCATATCGACTTTCTTGTCCAACAAGGAAAGAGCCTCTCAATGTCCCCTATGAGAAGAGAGACTGCACAGTGGTTCCCAAACCAGGGCTTAGCCTTCTGTGACCTGCTTACAGCAGTTTAAGGTCTCTCCCCTTTACTTGCTCCTGCTTCCCAGACAAGGACTGTCCTTTCAGTATGGCTGTTGGTTCATTCATGCTCAAGTTCAGGCACACAATGACCTCCATGGCATGAGAAGAGATCCCATGGGCTTTTTTGGCAGCACAGCAGTGATCTTCAGGAGAGGAGCAAGAGCCAGCAATTGCCACCAGCTACTAAAGTAGCTTCAGCTCCTCCCAGAGCTGATGCCTCCAGGTTTCAGGTAGGGGTTACCAAGAAGAAATAAAAAAGCAGATCCAAATATTGCTGTGGCTCCATCCTGCACTTCCTATTCATGTCAAATTTATGCTAATTTAAATGAGATTGGCCCCTGCTTTGGAACCAGAGAAAAGAGACCTATCTCCCAGTCATCCACCATTTCCCAAACTGCTTTTGCGTTTTCCCTGAAATGCCATCGCATGGTCAGACATTTAGTCAGGTAAAAAATACTGCAAGTTCTACCATGCCAGTTTTAATCGAGAAAAACTATGATAAAGCACTGCCTTACAGTACCTGACAGGTTAATGAAACTCTTTTCACAGGCTGAACCAGCAGAATTGTTCGCACAGCATTCAACCGAGAAGGTTGTCATTGTCTCCTTCACAGCTAAAGTACTGCTTGAAATCCATGACCCCAGGGATCTCCTCTCTGGCAAGAAGTTGTGAATCCCCTCTGTGATTTCTTCTGTACAGCTGAAAAAGGAAGCAGACCAGTTTTGATTTTTGGCTCAGTGGCATTTTCCAGGGAGAAGGTGGGATGCTTCAAAACATGTCTTATGTCTGTATTGGAAGGGAGGGAAGGAGGGAGGAATATCTGGGTTGTTTATTTGTCACTGTTAGAGTAAGGCTTCAGAGCAGTTGCCAGATGGACATTGCAAGGTCAGTGGAGGGTGAACTGAGCTCTCTGCCTCCTATGGTAGGCTCACTCCCACTCTCTGTCTTTACAGACAGATGCCTGTCAGGGCTTTTGCACCCCTGACCTTCAGGACCTCCACCAATTTCACAGCTGACACGACCCCCCCTACCACATCTATTGCCACTGGTTTCACCTCTACCTCAAACACTTCAACCACTGAGCAACTCCAAATGAGCTGCTACTGAAAGAATGAATACAAAATGAACCCACAGTAGAAGTTCTAACTCCTTTCCCTGAAGGTATGTGATTCCAACCACGAAGTTTCTCTCAGGATAGAGAGCATCAACCCTGTATTAATGACTTATTTAAGACGTGTTATGTAGAAACAGGGAACCTTATATTTAAGGGGAAAGGAAGCCCACACAGAGGAAATTTTGACTTTTAGCTTTTCAACCATTCATCAACTTACTGCCTAATTTACTGTCCACAGAAATAAACAAGGAACTAAGTAAATACAAAAACTTTATTCAGCCCTACACCTAGTACTAAATTCTACACATGGAAGTTCCTAAGAAGAGAAATGTCACTGCATTTTCTTTCTAGAAAGCTGGTTTAATGAGTATTTTAAATTCACTAGCTGAGTGTTTTCTTTCCTCTTCCATTTCTTCACAGACTGATGGTAGGAAGCCTTTTCAGAGGTATGAATGAGAAATAGTCCAGAAAAATGTTTAATACCTAGCTGAAATATTTGGAGCTTTATCCACAATCTTCCAAAGGATAATTTGACCCAGTGCTCTTCTGCACTGTGGGATTATTAGTTCTTTGGCATATCTAAAATAAAACCTGCAGGGTTCATAAAACAGCTCAAAGCTGTTTCAGCAACTCCTGACATTTCAGGGCCTGACTCATTGCCCTAAATAAATAGAGGAAATGGAAACACTCTCACTAACTTTACTGGAAACACTTTCGCTGATTTTACTGGCTTTGGTAACAGGTCACCAGCTGTATTAACCAAAGCTTAACCAATTAATCAAGCCCACACTGAGCAATGCATTCTTTGAATGGCCTCTAAGTTTGACAGGCCAAGAGAAAAACTTCAACTGGACTTTGTAACTACCTGGTGATAGAAACCAAGTGGGGTTTATTTCAGTGTAAAAAGCCTGAAATATAGTTCTTTATAGACTTCATTTAATGTCAGTAAAAAAAATTGAAAACTTTGCCTAGTTTTGGTGATCCAGTTCCTCTGGAGTGGGTCACCATATCCCCTTGTACACAGGGTTGAGGATGCATTTTATTTACACTTAGTTTCTTACAGGCCAGTCTTCATTTAACCAAGGACAGCTTAGATATGATTTTAGCAATGAAACAAAAAGAGGGAAAATTCTTTACTTAGATGAATTCAGTTCAGGACAGTTCCTCCAAACCCAGGATGAGGCAGGGTAACTCTCAGAGACGCAGGAGATCTGCTTGAACAACAACTGCATCGTTACCTCAGGTTTTCCTGCAACAAGATAACACAAGACAATTTCTGCCAGCACATCAGTGACCAAGAGCTTTACGTTTATGTGGCAATGCTACATCTGCCAAGACCAAGGTCTGTTTCTGTGTTTTCAAAATAACCCACCCGCGTGTCTCTGTGAAAGCTGGGTGCAGCCCTCAGCTCACCTCCTTCCTCCAGCCCCATGCCTGGGTTCTGTGGGACAGCAGTGTGGGCAAGGCAAGAGGAGCAGCCACTTCTCTGTACAGGCACAGCCAGGCAAAACAGTGGCAAAGCTGAAATTAGAAGTCCTGACTTCTGCTTTTATGATCTGGAGTAAGCATTCAGCCCTAGGACTCCCCTGACACTCCAGTTCTGTGTGTCCGGCTCATACAAAATGTATGCAGGGGATCCCTTTATAAATAATATATAAGAATTAATGATCCCTAGCCTAGAGAAAGGGTGAGATGCTGCAGTCTCATGGCAGAACTGAACTAACAGAAAGCAACAGGCAAGACTGTGCACGTATGCAAACCATGGGCTGGAGCATAAGAGGCACTGCAGCCCTAACATATATATCATGCACCAAAGGGTTAACTGCGTTAACTCGCAAATGCCATTAGGAAAAAAATGACATAAAACCACCATAGAAAGCTAACACCTAATGAGGATAAGTGTTCCTTCTCACACTGCATATCTCATGCGGTCTCTACAGCAGTCAGTTTACAGTACAGACACTGCATTTTACAGAGCTCCCAGGCTTTGTGGTTTTCTCAAGAAGTATTAATTTTCTTAGTATATGACTAATTTCTCATATTCTGTCCTCTCTGTTTATGTCAGGCTAAAGGGAAGAGAAAAAAGTTATTAACTTCCTCCTCCTTCCTCTGTTCTCCATCCCTGACCAACACAAGAAACATGACCCACAAGGAATCAGCATCCTTCTCTGACCTAGTGCCTGAATTTCAGTAGTGCAGCACAATCACATCTTTGCCTTTTGCTCCTCCATTTTTAACAATAAATCTAAGTAAATAGAATGGGGAATACCAGGGCAAAAGCAACATATTAGCTCCATTTAAATCAGTGGTAAATATCTGGGATTTTGCCAAATCTTCATAGGCCCTGTTTTCTCACTTACTTCTCACATACAGAGTAAATTTTTTTGTCACGACTGTATCATCATTTTCAGCATAAAAAACATACATCCCAGATTGGTGCTGATGGTTGCAGAACTTTGATGAAATGCTGTGGAACAAAGAAAAGGAGAGAAAAGAACAAAAGGCTGGCTTGAAATATATTTTAAATGTAGTCAAGACCCACATATGTGTTTGAAACAATTCAACATCTTCTAATGCGGAAGCCAGACTAAATTATTTTTGTTAGAGAACATAAACACCAGAATGTAACTGTTTTGATAAGAGGATTTTTTTTTTCCTGCAGTATTGATTCCATTCTGCAATTTTTCTCATAGTTCCTGGAGTGCATATGGTCTGTCAGGCTGTGATTTAGTTACCAATCTTTTGGAAGACAAGGTATGTAATATAACACATCCTGGCACAGATGCTAAGACCAGCAAAGAATCAAACTCTCTACTCTCCAGATGATTTTGATGAGACTCTCTAGGTGATATGATGAACAGTATTAGGAAATAACAATGACAGGTAGGATCATACGAGATAAACCTCTCCAAATGGAAAGATCTGATGGAAACTCAGAAATGACATCATCATCATAATCGGAAATTCACTGTCAGTGAGACAAAGCACCAACCATCCAGATATTTCTGCAGGAGGAAGGACAGCCTTCTGCTAACTCCTATGGTGATGGCAGCAAACCAAGATCCAAACCATGCAGGAAATTACTCGTGACAATGGAAATGGTGAGGGAGGGTTTTAACAAGTCCCTGAGTAGAAGCTAACAATGGAGGACTGCAGAGACTTAGAGATTCCTGCACAACTGACCTGTTGAGTCACTGGTTATGGGGCATGGCATGAGGCAAAGAAAAGGGAGCATATCATCTTACAGAGATGGCATCCTATTTCTGTTCTTTTGACTATGTTATTGTTATCAGGACTATTGTCATATTTAAATGGCAACTATTGCAACTCACCAATTTTAGAAGAACACTTAAGAAAATCTCTTCTTAGGTTTAGTTACTGGCATTTTGGAGGCAGATGTTTTATCTGACTGCTTAAAAGGCAAACTGGGTAGGAGGCCCTCAGCTCAACTTCAGTGGTAGAGGCAAGAAGGTGTATCAGGGAGTTCTAAACAGACTTAAAAAGCAGTACATGTAGCAGTAATTTGCAAAGTAAGGGAGCAGTAATGAACTTGGAACAGGAAATCTAGACAACTAAAATCAGGGTGTTTATCATTAAGCAAGATACAAACAAATTAACTAAGAGACCTACTCTGACACTGGAATTCTAAGGCCAGAAAACTCACATTGAAGCCACTGTCAGTTTTTCCCTTTGACTAAGGCAACAACACTTCTGTACAGTTACAGACTTTTTAATATCTTAATCTGAATCAGACCCCTTTTAAGCTGCCTCAAAATGGATACTGAAGGCAGGAGCAATGACAAATCATTTGCTGCTTTTGAAATCCTAGGTCTGAAGGATTAAATTGTAATGAAATAATGAGAAAATAATTTATAAAGAGTGTCTTTCATACTTGAAAATGTAAGGGGATGTGAGATAAATATTATAAATTTAACAGAGGTCATTCGGTTTATGAAAACTCATTTACTTTTAGGAAGGAAGTGAAAATCAGCAGTGTGCTCAGAGAGACAACAAAAGCAAATAGAAAATGGAAATTCTGAAGGAATGTCTGAAAACATAATGGCAGCAACAGGAGAGATGAATCCTTGGGACTTGAAATTAAATTCTAAAGAAGGGGACAGAGTTAATTAATAAATTTTAATCTGATCTGTAATCAGGAGGAACAATTTGATAAGGAAATGGCAGAAATATAAAAAAAAAAATCAGGAAATGAAAAAGGATATGAAAGGAATAAAGTAGAAGTGTTGGGAGATGGCCTTATGCAGAAGTCAACTAAAATATGCAGTTAGGCGGACAATATGTTAAGGTATGCAATGACCTTTTATTATTTTGTTTTGAGAAACTTTCTGCTTGGTGGTGCTACAGCTTGTAGGCAGAATCTCCTGACTTCCTCACCCACTGCTGTTTCTGAATGAACTATCTACCCCTACTCTTTTTCATCAGCTGACATGTGTCTATCCAATGCTAGTGTTCAAGCCAAACTGGATAGCTGTGGGTGATGTTTGTACAGGAGAATACTCTTGTCAGAGGAAATAATCACCAAATTAATGCTTTATTCCTTCAATTATATTTTCCCATGAAATAAACAGAATGATAAATAAATGCAAAGTATAATTACCTAAAGTGAACATTAAAACAAAAATAAAAGTATTTAATCAACAGCACAGTCAGACAGATGGCTGAGCTATCTGTTTGAAGCAGTCTCCAGACCAAGCTCCAGTGACAGCTGGGGCAGTGAGGTGGCTGTGGCCATGGATGTGGCTGTGGCCGTGGCTGGCACAGGGCTGTCAGTGGCTGAGCCAGCTCAGGACATGGGGCTCCAGGGACACAGGGTGTACTTTCCCTCGCCCGGCAGGTGGTGATCAGCACTCAGCAACCCCTGCTTCTGTGCTGCAAAAGCTATCTAAAATGACTCATAAATTCCAGCTGCACCTTACTGATTAATGAGGGTTACCTAAGCTATCTCAAGAGTTCTCAAAATTGTTATTGTTGGCCTAGTTCATAGCACCTTCTTCTTATCTGGATTGAATTTACACCAGCTGTCAATCATCCTAGCACAAGTGACTCCTGCTCTTAGAAGCAGTGAGAAGATGTCCATACTAGTTGCAAAACAAATCAGCTCGGCATTATCAGCTAGAGGGAGGTACCTACGGGACAAGGATGAGCAAATGCTTACGTCCCCTGAGACCTCACTTCAGAATGTCTTGACCACAAAGAACAGATCTGCCTAGCCCATGTCAGGCATTGCAGATTAGTCACCAACACCCACCCAGTGCTATCAAAGTTTGCTGACAGCCCTCACATTATCAGCAGGGACAGAGTTCCTGTGGCCATTGCCAGGAGATGACAATTTCCTAATCTGAACTGAGCTGTCTCTGAACCTCGTGAATGTCTGACTCCAATACACAATCTGATGCAGATGAAAAGGCCAGTTTGTTGCAACGATGACTCGACAAGCTAGTGGGTAAAACTGAGTGTACCAAAATGCTAAGGAAAGAAATAGCAAAAAGTGTAATCCAGGCTGTGACACAGTTTTAAGCAGATGCTAAGAAAGGTTTTAAGATTATGAGAAGAAATCATTGCAGTCTCATTAACTCCTGCCTAAGTCCTGCTTGGTTTTAAAGTTAAAAATTTAAAAGAGTAGCTTGGCTTATTTTCATTGAGGTGAATAAGAGCTGTTACCTTGAAAGCCATAAGACTACTCTGAAAGAAACTCTGAAGGAAATTAGATAATGTTATCAAGAAATTAGAAAGCCTAGAGAATGGAGAAAACATTAGCCTTAAACAGGATTAATGCCAGAACTTCATTGTAGGAAATAACAGAAAAGGTAGATAACCAACAGGTTTATTCAAAACATGTTTTGCCGCAGCGGAAGAATGTATGACCTGGGTAATGAGCAGAACGGTATGTTTCTGTAGCACAGGCACAGGCACACAGATCTAACAGTGGTCTGGGAAATTATGGGGCTCTGGACTTGATTTGAGCAGTTTGAAAGACACTGGGAACATCATTAAGAACAAGATGACAAAAAGGGAACATGTAGAACTTGTGATCCAGTAAGAAAAGTGCAACAGATGTGTAACTGAGAAATTACCTTAGAGAGAAAGAGAGTGGTAAAATGCATATAAACTAAAAGGTTGTTAGATCCACATTTTAAAAACACAAAGAGTAAAAACAGGGAGAGTAAGCAGTCCGAATGAGCTGTAAAGAGGAACCATTATTATATCAAATTATTCCAAATATTCAAGTACCTGCGTCCATCCACACTGTAACTTTGTTTACATGGGAATGTTTTTTTGGAAAATAGCCACATGCATCTAACTGGTGGATATGCTGTGAAGTTCACTTCGAAGCAAAACTTTTCCTCACCAATTTCAAATTCTTCTTTAGAGTCTGTTATATTTATAAATCCTTTTTCTGGGGAAAAAAAAAAAAAAAAAAGAAAAAAAAGGAAAAAAGTACATATTATATTACAAAGGGTGGACTGACTAATGAAGGAGTTCTGACATCCATATATTTTTTGTTATGGTTATCAAAAGCAAAAAAAAAAAAGCACCGTTACACCAAAAAAAAGGCATCCCGTCAATCAAAATAACATAATGCTTCAAAATAGTGTTGAAATGATGTTACTGTGTCCAGCTGAAGACAAGTGATCTGAGGCTGCTGAAGTTGCATATTTGGTCAGACCAGAGCCCTTCCAAAATGGTCTGACATTCTCCCCTCTCTACAGAGCCACAGGGCCAACAACACCATTATTTGTTTGGTTTGGTTTAGGTGTGTGTTCCAGGTGTTAACAGCTTCATCTTCTGACTTTCCTCTAACAGGGAACAAAATCAGGTGGCACCACCAGCATAATCAGATTTTGATAGTAGTTGTTTCTCCTTCCCTGAAATGAGCTGAAGATTTTGCAAATGAGTCTTGTAGCTGCTCCTTTATTTCTCCATGTAAATTAGACATATTTAATGCATGAAAAAGTGTTTTGAAGATGTGCATGAACAATGAGCTGCTGATACTTGCATTGCTTGGGTAGGATTAGTTTCACCTAATGCAGCTGTCTGAAATTCAGTGACCCACCTGCGCTACTTGTTTGGACCTCTGATAAACTCAGTGGAATGAAACAAGGATGTCCAGATGTATCACATCGTAAAATAGAAGATAACAAAGATGTATTGAACTTCTTGAAATATTTCTTTCTCAACACTGACTGCTGAAGGAACCAAAGTCATTGCTTGGGCTAGATATTTCATGATGTGAAATGAGTCCCACACAAACAGATGGAACAACAGACATGTGGGAGAAGGCTGTCTTAAAGGCATCAGTGGGGCTAGGATCATCTCTGTAAAAATCACAGACTCATATACATTGGAAAGCAACTCTGGAGATGTCTAGTCCAACTCCTTCTCAGAGCAGATCCAACTAAATGAGGTTGCTCAGAGCCATGTCCAGTTGAGTTTGGGTATCTCCAATGAAGTAGACTATAACCTCTGGGAAACTTGCAGCAGTGCTTAATCAGCCATATGGCGAAAAACTACACTGTAGAAATATTGCTGGACTGGGTTTTTCCTTCTGAGTGTTTTTCTTTCAGCTTGACATGTTTTATCTCTGTCTAGCTTACTGGTTTAAAAAAATGTGAGCAACTCCCACATAAAACACAGAAATTTTGTGTTTTAAAATAAGAAGCATTTCCTTTCATAACTGTTCTCCTACTTTTTGTATTAAAGGCTTATTTGTTTTATAAATTTGGCCTTCATCTTTTGAATGATCTTTTAGAACTCATTATTCCAGGCAGAATGTCTTTTCTGTGTGTACTGTTAACAATACAACCAGACAAGAATAAAGGCTTTCTCCAGAGTGCAAAGAACTTTGGAGCAAGGTATGCCATTAATCTGGAAAACAGCTCAGAAAAAAAATAGTTTCTTTCTTGAAAGAGAAAGAAAATAGAACATTATTGTGTGGCTTATGACTTTTTGAGAGGTTTAAGTGTATTTCTGCCAGAGAAACAGTGAACATGATTATTCAGTAACAACAGAGAAGTTCGATTAAATTCTTGAGACTGGAATCAAAGTTTTCAACTCTCTGTATTTATTGTACTTGTTTATTTGTTGCTTTAAACCAAACATGTGTTGCTAAATAGCTTGCATATTCCTTAACCAAGACTGCATAGTGCTAAAAAATCTTTATTCACCACTGGTGGATAGGAACTACAGAAACAAAAAACCTTGCAACTGCAGTTGGCCTGATCTCTGCTGTGCTTTAAAGTGGCCTAACCACTCTGCCTGATTCGACCAGCTACACAAGATGGGATAAGTTGGTAAAGCATCAGTAAGCAAAGAACAAACCAGAGCTGTCTGTCTCCAAGGTGTTAACAGAGATCAGAAAACCACTCATCAATGTAGTTCTGCTAGCCAGGCTCCCTAGGCAATGCAGTATATGCCAACCAAAGCAGTTTTCTCTTGGTTAAGTTACATTATGACCATTTCCAGTGTAGCTATAGGTTCTGACTCATGCACAGTGATGGCCTAAAGGTAGGACACTGATCATTTCAGAAACTGCTACCCTATGACACGGGCAACTGCGTGAAATCTGTATCACTGCTGAAACTGAAGCTGGGATGCTAGCACAAATTCACACCAACAGTTGTCATTAATACATTAGGCTAAAAGCCGCAGTGGATCAGAAACATGGGATGTCCCTGTATAACCCTGTAGAGAGAAGCACAACTGTTAGCTAGGTATGACAACATCCCCCCACTTTAATTTGTCACGTAAGTAATCACACTGATTTTTCCATTGGCAAAGCCAGTGAGACCTCAGAAATTTTGTTGTCATAAGAGGTATTAAGGATGGTATGGACAATCATCAGAGCTTGGTGTGCTCCAGTCAGAAAATACCCCGCTCAGAAATACAGCCTTCCAGGGACAGTGACTGAAATATCCCGTTACTCTGACACATATTCACATATGATAATTTATGGATCCAAGGCATCAGTAGTGAGAAAGAAGAGGGTCTTACCCTACCTCTACACTAGCCCTCATCCCTACCTTCCTGTTTACTAAGAAGATGTGTGCAGACAAAATGTCCAGGTATTGTACTTGGTTATTGTAAATGATGGGAGAACTTCCTGCTCAGTGGTAGGCAGAAGCTGAAAAGAGGATATTGCACTGGGAAAGTAATTTCTGAAGAGATGAGGGTAAGTGTTCTCACTTCCTACCATTCCTAGCCTAGGTGGTGTAAATGCTGAGAGCAACCACATTGAAGGTCAAACACGTGGTGAGTGCTTCACAGAGCCTTGTTCTCAGGGTTACAGACTCCAACTCCAGGCACACCAGTCACAAAACTACTTCTAGTGCCTACTCCAGCAGCACAGTCCTAACTACAGTTTCCCTTTTTGTGCATTTTTTTCCAGACTTATGCTTATTTGTATATTATTTCCACCTGAGAAACAAGATTTGCAGTTGAGGCTGTTGGACTAACTTCAGCACCACTAACTTCTAAATCAACACGTTGCTTAAGTAGAGTGAGATTTCCTTTAGTATACTTTTGAATTTTTAAATTTTCAGACTTGCATAGTTCAGTGTTAGGAGGATGGTTTCCTTCAGTGCCTGGAAAGCAGGAGACACACAGAACAACCAGTCATGCTGGAGTAGCTGTCGATCTAGTTTTAGGTTTTCCTTTAGATCCATGACAGCTGTAGCACCACTCCTGCATGACAGTTTGCCAGCACTCGTTATTCATCATTTCTCTGGGCGTATGTTCTTCATTAATACAAAAGTTTTAATTCCTTTTCTGCTACCAGCTCCACAGATTTGGGAACTAAAATTCTTCCCCAAATTTACTTTCCCATAAAAAAATGTCAAACTGAAATGGCCACTTGCCAGTGACTCCCTTGCCATAAGAAGAAATGGTAATTTCTCATTTGTTCTGGGTTTTCAGTGGGAGTCTCCACCACCAACTGTTTGATTCCTTCCTGTTGGACCCATGTCAGGCCTGGTACAGATTTTGTAGCTGCTTGTTTGTTTGTTTGTTTGTTTTCTTTCTATATATGAGCAACAAGTACCTGAAGGGATCATAAAAACCAGCAGAGCAGAGTCCATGAGAACCTCTGACTTACCTCCACACCTCCAAAGGTGCAGCAAAGGTGGGGTGGAGGTTCCATACATAAGTGAAAGGGAGATACAGTGGGAGCAAGTGGTAAGAAGGAGACTTAGGCCATGGCTACAGCTTTTCAAAACCCATACTGGCGTCACAGCAGGATATTTCTGTCTCACATTAGTTGAAACCAGTCACTGATTCTGATTCATTCCAGACTCTGGCCAAATTAATACACGGAGCATTAACAACTGAACACACAGGCAGGTAATGCATTTTACATTCTTAGCTCCAAAAATGGTGTTTTCTGAAGTGCTTTATGTCTAGCTGTTTGTATCTGCTCTGCAGCTGCCTACACCTGAGTTGGTGGCACATAGAATGGTTACACAGCAAGACTACTCCCCCCTGCCCAGAAAGCTGAAGGCATACCTCCCTGGGGACCCTATAGCTTTGTGTCCCCACAAAAAAGCCACTATGGCTTTGTGTCACACTGGCTGAGAACCACCTACAATAATGTGAGATGAATCTGTGTCTGTGTTTCTAGAGATACCATTGAAACAATCATGTAGAATAGATCTCTAAACAAAACCATTTCATTTCTCTTCTAAAAGCATTGTCTTTTAATGGGATTTATTTGAAAAGCAATATAAAGAAAAGTTTGATTATCTTCACATACCAGAATGGTTCAATTGAGATTAATCTCTTGGCTCTCTTGGACTGCCAATAAGTGCAAACAGACTTTTTGCTTAGAAAAGAAGCTATAAACATACACTGCATACCTGCAAGCAAAGAGCTGCCACATTGAAAACAAAGCAAAACAACCGATTGAGGGACAAAATTAACACTGGGGTTTGGAATTACCTAAAACTGTAACCAAAGCAGTTTGATTCGGATGAACGGTAGAAGAACAGGTATAATGTCCACTATCACTTCTTCTTGATGCTGAAGCAAATACATACTGGATCCGAATTGCTGAGTGATCTGATTGATATTCTAATCCTTCAAACTGGCGATCCTAGTTTTCAACAGAGAATCCCATTTAATTAGTTGATCGTGCCAGAGATGACCTATTTTAAAATATGTCCTGTCTTCTTACCTGCTCAATTTCTTTGCTTTCAAAAGACAATTTTATTCTGAATTTATAATTACGGTGAACAGCTCTGCATCTAATCAGCAATGGTTCCCCAGCTTTAAGAAGTAATTCAGGTGAAGGTGCTGTTTGTCTTCTGTTTAAATCTGCCAAATCAAAACATAGTTTCTGAAACAACTGTGACTTTGCCTGGAAAAATGTTTGGTTAGGTCATAATTTTTTTCTGCTAACACTATATAGACATCCCTTATTACATTGTAATGAAAAATGGAATTTGAGAATATTACTCTTTAATCATTACATTAGTAAATTTGATGGATTTAGATGTTTCAAATCAAGTTTTGTCATAATTTATCTATAGGGCAAAGTTCAGCATAGAGATTAGCCCAGGTCAGGTTTATTTAAAAAAAAACCCCAAACAATCAAAACTGCATTTATTCGTGAACTTATAATTATTTATAAAGGTACATATTTCAGAACACTTTGAAGAGCGTTTCCATGCAACACAGTCCTAAAAGCATGAAGAAAAAGTTAATAGATGTTCTGCAAATGTAGAAGGGCCAGAGACCACAAACAACTGTTTTTTATAGAGACCATGAACAACTGTTAGAATTAGGTTTTAAACATGTGACAGAGAAATCATATTCACTGTTAGATTTGTTCCAGTGATTACAAGGAAGTAGCTTAGCCCAGAAAGCATACTCAGGTGAGTAATGCAGCTAACTTCAGTGGCAGCATCCAGCTCGCATGCAAGTAAACCTTAGAGGGAAGTTACCTATTGTAAAGAGTCTTGTGCATTCTCTGCCCAGGTCATTAACTGCACAGCACCATATATAAGTTTGAAATAATTCATGTTGTACCTTCTGTATGCCATCTATATCCCCAGTTTCTCCATTCATTTTATCAGGGCAACTGCAATCACAAGCACAATTATTCATTGATTCATTCGGATAACATCAAACAAATAAATCTGATAAATGTCCAAGCCACAGGAATATGCAAACAATAGTGGGAAAACTGGATCTTACATAGCTGAATAAAAAGGAACTAGGAAAGGTGAAGATAAGAAAATAAAAATGTCACAACCTAGGCAAAAATAGGGGCCGAAATGACCTGAATATGCTTAAACTGGCTCATAGACAGGTAATGCTGTGACTAAAATCTGGACAAGAATGAAATCATAGTGGTTGAGCTTTCACACCACATCTCTGAATTCCTGGTGGTGGGAGCTGCTGCAAATCCAGTAGCTGTTACAAGACTGCCACACTGCAGAGAAAGTCATTGTTTCTGCTGTTATTAGAATCAACTTTACATATTAATAGAATGGGGAAAAAAATCATATTGCTCTGAAAATTATGATCCCTTGTGACATTTTCCCAGCTCTAATGCTTCAGATCAAGACCCCAGTGACTGGAAGAAAGGAAATGTTGCACCCATTTTTCAAAAGGGTAGAAAGGAAGACTTTGGGACTACTGACTTGTCAGCCTCACCTCTGTACCTGGGAAGATGATGAAACAGATCCTCCCAGAAGCTCTTATAAGGCACATGGAGGACAGGGAGGTGATTTGAGACAGCCAGCACAACTTCATTAAGGGAAAGACCTGCCTGACCAACTTGGTGGCCTTCTATGATGGAGTGACTACACCAGTCAAGGGAAGAGCTGTGTATGTCATCTATCTGAACTTCTGTTAAGGCCTTTGACATGGTTCCCCACAACAACTTTCTATGTAAATTGTTTCTCTCTAAATTGGAGAGAAACAACCTTCTTTCTAAATTGATGGGCGGACCATGCAGTGGATAAAGAATTGATTGGATGGATACCAAGCTGAGCAATGTGGTTGACATGCCTGAGGGATGGGATGACATCCAGGGGGACCTGGACAATCTTGAGAAGGGGACCTGTGTGAACCTCATGAGGTTCAACAAGGCCAAGAGCAAGGTCCTGCACATGGATGGGGGCAACCACCACTATCAATACAGGGGTGTTGATAGATGAAAAGCTGGACATGAGCCGGCAAGTGTGTGCTTGTAGTCCAGAAGATTAACCATATCCTGGGCTGCATTAAAAGAAGTGTGGCCACCAGGTTGAGGTAGGTGATTCTGCCTCTGTACTCTGCTCTGGTGAGACCTCCTCTGGAGTACTATGTCCAGCTTGAGGTTCCCTACACAGAAAGACATGGAATTGCTGGAATGTGTCCAGAGGAGGGACACAAAAATTAGCAGAGGGATGGAACACACTGTGAAGAAAGGCTGAGAGTGATGGAGTTGTTCAGCCTGGAGAAGGCTCTGGGGACACCTTCTTGTAGCCTTTCAGTACTTAAAGGGGGCTTATAAGAAAGATACGGACAAAGTTTTTAGCAGGGCCTGTAGCAATAGGACAAGGGGTAATGTTTTTAAATTAAAAGAAGGTAGATTTATACTAGATATGAGGAAGAAATTTTTTACAGTGACAGTGGTGAAACACTTGAGCAGGTTTCACAGAGAGGTGGTAGGTGCCCCATCCCTGGAAACATTCAAGGTCAGGTTGGACAGCACTCTGAACAACCTGATCTATTTGGAAATGTCCCTGCTTATTGCAGTGGGGGTTGTACTAGATGTCCTTTACAAGGTCCTTTATAACTCAAAGCATTCTATGATTCACATTTAAAAAAAAAAAAAATTGAAAACTTGAGGGAAACGAGATACTTTTGATTTCCTCTTGCGACATCAAAATAATAGAATCTGGAATAACTTTTTTTTCAAGCAAAGAACTGAAAGTTTCCAAAAGTGTACAGCAGCCAACATTTCTAAGAAAAATGTGTTGCAGCTCTCTGAAAGCAGATCATGCAAACACAGGTTTTCAACCAGCACATGGGCGTGCAACCTGACAGAGCCTGTCTTCAAAAATTCTGACCTAAAATCTCTCCTTCAGGTATCTCTGCAGCTCACTAGGCACACCAAACAGCACAAAGTTCTCCTGTTCTTCTTCAGAAGATGGTAATCTGTCGGTCTAGAGATTCAACATGCATAGGTAACATACACCATACCTCCTTTCAGGTGTTTTGCAAAATATCCATTCCACAGAGGGCTGGGGGTAGCTCTCAGATATACACTCAATAACATCCATTTTTTCCCTTTTCCTGAAATAGGGTTTGCCTGGTTTCACTGTTAAAAAATGATGCAAATATTTAAGAATGCTGAAATAATTTTGAAACAGTGTTTTTCTCATTTTATAGTACATGAAGTTACAGAGCTGTAATTAGTTTCAGGATGTTTCAACACTGAGGGAATAGAAAATGATTCTGCCCAAGGGATATCGTGGGCTGGTCTCATGAGTTTTTCAGCCTTGATTGCTAAATGCATAGCTTCCCCATATCAAAGGCCTGCCTCTATACACCAGAGGATAATCCTGAGAATGATACTGAAAGGTGTTAATTTGCTGTTGGGTACTATTCTTTTCACTGGGCAGGAGCACAGATATCTTTTGAAATTACATCCCAAGCCTTTGCTGGAGTATCTGTTGAGGCTATAAAGTCTCAAAATGGGATCCCGGCATACTACTCAGTCAGATCAGATACACGATGGAAAAACAATGGGTGATAATGTCTTCTGATAACCCCCAGACTGCTCTATTCTATGTCTGTAACTCAGGGGGAAAAGGTTCCTAAACCACTCCCAGTCCTCTGAGCTCATCAGATGCAGACTTGGAGTAAACACAGAAATTTAATGTATTAAAACTGCTAAAGATTTGACTCAAAATGAAAAGCACTGAGTTTGGCTTTAGGTCATCTTACAATGAAATTACAGTTTCCACACAGAAGAGTGACATTTTCTTTAAAGTCCTGCTTCTATTGTCTGCAAGGAATGAACCTTCATGTTAAGGTGAAACTAATACTTTTGGGTTTTAATTTCTTTCTTCATTTATCTCTTATAAGCTGGGTCTAGAAGGTTGGAGGTTTTTTTCACCTATAAAGATTCATGTCTCAATTGAAGGATTCACATCTATCCTGGAGGATTTTATGAGAAATGTAATTATGATATTATATTCACAGGAGCAAAGAAAATCCAATCCAAGCAAATGATATGGAAAAGATCTTTATCGAGGTTGTTTCAAACTCTTGCTTGAACATGTAATAACTTTTTTTTACCTCTAAAGCCTAACTGATATATTACAGAAGGTAATTTTTAATTAAAGATTTAATACCCTGTCCCCTCAAGCTGTTAAAATGATATTTGAGAGATGCAGTAGGCCTTCAGATAAACCAAAAAGACACTGGAGATGGTACTTTCGAGACCTGAGAGAGAAAAAGGTCAAATAGATGAAACATTTTAAGAACAAACAAAGAGGGAATAAAAAATGGTGATTAGTCACAGTTTATTAAAAACAAGGCAGCTTTTCTTTGAAATGTATTCTGCATTTTTTTTTTTAATTTTATCTTTAAATTGGACCTTTTCCAGACAAAATGATATGGTATTTCTCCTCTATTAAAAAAAAAAAATAAAAAAATCATGTCAATGTGGATCTTTTTTACTAAAGATGTTCTTGGACACTCCTACTTAGAAACAGAAGCTTGAACTTTTTTGAAGCAGTTGCCTTTGCATCAGAGATGCCTCCTGTGTGATCCTTGAGAAAATTCAATCTAATCTGCTCCCACTGTGAACTTTTCAGAAAGTTGCACCTCACACTGAGCATTTAACAGAACTTAAAATATCAGCTTCTTGGGCACTCTTATGCTGAGCGGCTGCAGTACTGATGTATGTTACCCTAAAACAAGTAAACAAGTGAAGGCTGGCACTGAGAAAAGGGACCTAGTCTTTCCCCTCCCCTCGGCTGTGCCCCTTGCTGCCCAAAGAACTGTGAAAGGGGAAGCTCTGAGAGAACTGCAAAGAGACCCAGCATCAGGCACAGGTGGAGAAGTGGCAGAGTGGGACAAAGCATGACTTTGGAGTGCCAGAGACCTGAAAATAAAATGGATGTCCTCATTTGGTTCAGATAATAGCCCAGTTGGCAACACTGAGAATGAACAGGTTAAGATGTAAGCAAATGAGTCTAGCCCGTGAGCATCGAGAACGCACAAAGGCCAGCACAAATTTGTTCCTTTTGGCACAGAGAGTAGTATCTCACAGGGGAGCAGAGAGCTACTGTGCATTTACATCTTTATTTGTTCATTTGCATGGTTTATTTACTAGCGAAAACTGACTCTCTCACAATCTGTGGTTTTGACTTCAGCCTCTGATGACAGCTCCAAGTCCTATGCAAATCTAGGAAGACGTTTGAAATGCAGCCTGTGAGAGGTTCATTGCTCTGGCTGAACTTGAGCCTCTCCCCTTGAAGCTATAGATGGAGTGACCCCTTTCATCTGAAATACACTTACTTCGGATGAGAACAGGCACAACTACTGTGTAATTGCCAGTTTTAGTTATGACTGAGAGGGTGTATTTTCCAGCTTGTGCTTCTTTTATTTGAGAAAAAGCCAAAGAGGTAACATATCTATAAAACAGAAAATAAAGCTGTTTGTTATCTACATAGTAATATGCAGCACACACAATAAAATGTTAGCTCTTTAGCTCTTGCAAATATCCTTCAGAGATACCGGTATTCATTATTTACATAGTGCCCTTCAACCTGAAGTGTTTTCATCTTGTGTCTTCCTACACAAGCAGCATGTAGGAATTTACAACCACAGTTATTACATGCTCAACCCTGTGCATTAGGAAGGATTGACTCCTGAATTTAGGACAGTTGGAGAGATCCACAGGGAAATGCTTTACCTACAGTGCCATCTCCTATGTTTTTCAGGGAAGGCAATAATCCAACCTCCAGTTCCTGCCCAGGTTCACCTGAGAATTAGGATGCTGTTGATGTTGTTGTTCTTGATCCTCAGTGTGACCCTAACAAGTCACGTAATTCTTCATGCCTCAGTCCCTTTGACTATAAAATCATGATTTTGCCTCACACGAGCACTGCAAAGCTCAAACTGATCAATGTCAGAAAGTCCCTGAAGACCCCCATGCACAATGCTACACAAATCAAAAGAACGAGCTTAATTCAAACTATTATTGGCTATTATTCATGTCTGTATGAGTCTAAATGACAATTAGCAATGTGCTGTAGGTGACAACAGTTAAGAACAGTTAAGGTTAAGAACATTTGAAAAGATAATGCGTAACATGAAATTAAACACAAGCACAGTCACAGAAAATATTCCATTTGCATCTTAAAGTAAATGATCTCTTACAGGTTCTTTGATCCAGTATAACTCTTGACTTACCGATTCTCCAAGTCCAATGAAAGTTTACAAGCTTTGCTCACTCTAAAGAACCAGAAGCATGAAATGATCTCCGAGATGTTCATTATCACTCTTAATTCAACATCATCAAACACATTAACTTCCACATGTTTCCTTGGTTCATAGATGTTCTTTGTTCCTTGAGAATTCAAATAGCACCCAAGATCTTCCAAAATGTTAGAAATCTGCAGTACAGGAGGATGGATTGTTATATATTTGTTAGCAATTGGATTTTTTTTGTTGTTTTGTATTCAAATATTTTTAAAGGATGCTTTTCTGAAAAAGCTTTCATAAATTAGTAATGCCTCATAATGCCCAAATATGAATACAAATTATACTGAAATAACACTATCATGGCTTCATTTTATTTGATTTTGCTTTGTTGTTTTTTTTTTTGATTTCTACTGTCAAACTTTTTCATAAATATGTTGAATTCTACTGCAGGAGGAAACACTACAGGATTCCTGTTGAATTAGTTCATTCTGTTCTCTAGACAGACATCACAGAACAATTAGTCAGAAACATGATCATTTCCCTTAGTGATATTGACTATTCTTTAATTTTGTTTTTCCTTTCACGTAGAACCATAGGAAGACATAGAACTATAATACAACTGTTCTGTTTGCAACCTCAATGCAAAGTCAGGGCCAGAATCTTTTTTTTAACATCCCACTGCTTGTCAGTGCCACATCTGGCTAGACTGCTCCTCAATGACTTGGGGACTTCACTAGGCAAGGAACGTTCAGGCTGGCTACCTTCACAGCTTTCATTTCCTCACCATTGCATACGCCTAAAAGAGAACCAGAAATAGAAAGAGAATATTCCACTGTCTTCTGAAAAACACTGATGGATTAGTCTCTAATCTTAGCTGCAGTAAAAGGTGGCAACTACATAACTCCATCTGAAGAGTAGTCCTAAATGTCTCCCTTACTGTCCTGAGTGAAATTTATCTGGTGTAAGTTTATGAAAGGTTGGAGCTCTGCCCTGCACTGTGCATGGTTAGTTGGTTCTCCTTGTTCTTTGCTCCTTCTTTGATCCCTTGGTCTGAGAAGTATCTAGAGATAACAGCCGTATTCTGCTTCATCTGATACGACAGCACAGCTTCGACTGGTATACCTTCATTTCTTGTCCAAATTATTGATATATTTTTCCAGGAATGAAAAAGATTTCATAAGACTAACTTGAAACAAGAACACCCAGGAAATATTTTAATCACAGGTCTCAGCTACTTTATAGTTTAGTTGCACATCACCTCTTCTTGGCCTTCTGCCATTTTGAGTCAGAAGAGAAGAAAAAAAAAATTGTATTTGATTCCCTATCCAGCTTTGGTGTCTCATTCAAAGTTTAGACCAAGCAGGGATTTATGGGCTTTGGTGATGGGAACAGAGGGTGGTACAGTTTCTCCATCATCCCCATCAGCCATGACACACACACAGTGTGTCAGGGCACTGGTTCACACCGTGGCCTTGGCAATCCCCTCTTAAGGGCACATATTTTTCTATATTGACACATTTCCAGCAATATTCGGGAATATTCAGGCATGCTGATGTGTGACAGCATCAAGAAAACAATTAATAAAAAAGTTTTAGAGAAAAATGGTACTTGTTTTTTACAGCTTTGAAGTATGAATCATAATATGTATTTCCCTTTAACTTTCTATAGTCATATTTGGTTTAACCCTGGCTATTTTGACTGTGACACCCCCACAGACTAACGGTTTAGGATGTTGTAAGTTTTGGGGAAAGTATTTCTAGAATGGATGGAAATGTTTCATAAGCAGCTCGTTCTCTGTTAGATTACCTTAGGAGATAGCAATGTCTCTGGTGCTCCTGAACCTTCAGCCTTCTGGTTGACAAACACACACATAATCTCAGATGTATTTTGATTCATTGCAGAAGTGAAAGTAACTGCTGTCATAACAAGAACTGTAAAACATAAATAGAAAACAAATGTAATCATGGCTAGATTTCTGCTCAGGGATACTAATCTTAGTAAAAATAAAACAAAACCGTATAAAGATAACACATTAAAAAAAATACCGAAGGAATATGTGTGCATTTGCAAACTCTGCATTTGTGTATTGAAGCTGAGTGGAAGCACTGTTTAAAGAATCTAAAAAAACCATAGATACATTACACCTTAGATGTCCCATAGTATTGCTGAAAATGCCTAAAGAAAAAAGCCTCTATGTGTTATGGAGGGTCCTTTAGAAACCACATTATAAAACACAGGCACCTTCTTGCAGTCCACTTCTGCATCAGTGTGTCTGAAAGGGCCCTGTGCAGGTCAGCATTTGCCTGTTGTGAGCCAAAGGATGATCAGGCACCATCCCAAGTGTTGAAGTCAGAAACATTCCCCAAGAACCTCTCACTCCTGTTCAGAGTAATGGCAAAATAAAGACCTGCAACTTGCCTTTAGAGCCCACACTCAGCTCACACAAGGGCTCACGATCTAGTCTTCCCTTTCCTTTTTTCCAGAACAGGCTGTGTTTAATCTGACATACTAGACACTCTCTTGAGCCTTCCTGGCATAGATTTGTTCACTCCAGCAGCTCACAAGTGAGGTCCAGGTTAGATGCTTCTTCCTTCGAGCTGCCATTCAGAGTCTTGTGCTTTTTCCCCTTTGGGAAGAAAATAAGGCAGCAATTCCCACTATTTTGAGGAAAGTGGATGTGTAAAGTGGATGGAAAGGAAGAGTAAGCCCATGTCTCTCTCTGGCATTCTCCTTCCTCCATACCTCCCTGGGTCTGTCACATCCCAGGAGCCTATACAACCAGGGCAGCTCACTTGCTAGCTCTCAGACCTGACAGGAGTAATAAATGTAGTTTCTACTTAGGTATAATGAGCAGTGTGGGAAAGCTTATGGTGCCTCAAAGGCATCATCTCTCTGGAATGCTTTATATGAGCCTTTGTGAAGGGACTGTACCTTGAAATGTCACCTTTTAGCCTTAAACGTCCTATATAGTAACCATACCTCCACCATTGCATATAAACAAGAAAAGCAGAATACTGCACAACAGGCTGGGTGGAAAAGTGTCTTATTTCCACCAAGTCCCTAAAGCTAGCCCTCAGGAGTACAGATAAGACTTGAATCATAAAATAACTCTGTCACGGCAATCTGGAAACCTTCTGCCCTTGGGTCTTTTTTTTTTTGCCTTTTTTTTTTCCCCCCTCAGTTCCTGAGATGATTGGACAAAAAGCAACGTGCCGAGTTGAAAGGAGAAAAAGAGGCAAATATATCAGGAAGTGCTTCAAGGATGAAATTAACGAGGCTGTTTCTGCAGGTGATGGAAAGAGCAAAACTGGAAGAAGGAAAATATGAGTAAAAGTTGCTGCCATCTCCTCTTTGATGTTTATGCCTTCTGGAGCTGTCCAAGCTTTAAGATGGCAACACTTTGAAAACCTCTTCTCAGCCACCTTGGAAAATGTGGATTAAGACTGAGTCCTTCTCATTCAGGCACGTAATATACACTTCATTTTGGGTGCCACCTTTCCACAGTGTACACGGGCAATGATTTACTTTTGCAGACCTCTGAGGAAGATCCTATCTGTCTGTGATCCCTAAGAAAGGTGAACAGGACCTCTTTGGGAGACATGTATCTCCCTCCATTGGCCATAAAGATAATGTTGGCACTTCTTGAGACTGTGAGTGCCAGAGGGTAGCTGAAAGGGAGGTATGCATTGGCCATCTACATCAAGCATGCTGAATTCTTCCCCACTGATGCAACCCAGGTTTCCAGATCTCCCACTAGCCTTTCACCAAGTCCTTTTTTGCTCAGCTTTCTCCACTTCTGTTTGTTTGTTTGCCACTTTACCTTTCACCGTTTTCAAACCAGAGACCATCTGGCAGGCTCACAGCCAGGAGCTTAGCTGATGGAAACCCATCTACATCCACTGATTTCTAAGACATACCAGATGAAGTCACCAAAAAAACAACCTCAAAAGTCAAAATCATTTGGCCTGTTGAGTATTCCCTTGCTTCAGCTTTCCAATCTGCAAATAGTTTTAACTTCTGATTGCACAAGCTGAGCCAATTTATCCCTGGCATTACTTCACTTCTCTCACATCACCAGGTTAGCAGGATGCCTAATGCTACAGTAGCAAAGGGAAAGAAATATTGAAACACTGACAGGGAAAGGATTTGCAGCTAAGAGTTAGGTAGAAGCAGACAGATGTAGTAACCAGGCTGTGAGTGAGACATGCGAATGGGCTGTCTGATGAACTGGAACTGCATCTGTAAAAGATGGCATGTGGGAGTATATGTTGGAAGAGGGAGTAGTAAGCACCCTGACACCCTCATGTATAAGAGGAAATGGGTCTCCTTGTCCTATTAACTTCTAGAGCTTGTTACTGCTGTCCTCTGCCCTTATTCTTGTGAGAACCAGGAAGTTTTTTAAATTAAGGAAGGATATTTTGAACCTGAGATATTTCCATCTGCTTCACAGTGAGAAAAAAATGGGTATCATGATAGAAGTATTTACATGACAGAAGTATTTACATGACATGGAGTGGCCCAAACTTGTGTAGGTCTTAGAGAAATACATTACTTTGACAAAATAGAAAATGAAAGCAGGAATGAGCTTTCCAGAAAAGACAGAATTGAGAAAATAAATATTAGGAAAATGATAACAGTCTGATTCAATATCTTGGTCTTTCAGCTTCTACCTATCCTGTTCAGGGACTGCTGTTATGGTCTGCACATCAGTCATCCTTCCAAAAGCCTGAATTAAAAACTGCAGAGACCAAAAGCACTGGGTAAGGAATATCAAATATGTAGCATCCATAATCATATTGTGTATTGACGAACTGTGGTGAGACTGGAATGGAAATAAATTGCTGTCTCTGAACAATGTTTATGCCTGCTTTCCATCTTCATTATCTTTTTACAGGTTATACAAAAATAAATGCAGTAGGAGAAATTTCATTCTCACTCAACTCAGACAAACCTCTAGTTTCCATAGACTGAGTCAGGATTTCATTAAGATGTGTAGGCAAATGCATGGGGAAATGCCTGTACAAGTCAAAAAGTGAGCTTACATGTTATGGGCTGAGAGGGAAAGGCATGAATCTACTGGAGAAATACCAAACCAAGAAGCTACTTTTAAGCTAGTTCAGCAATCAGATGGTTCACTTAATGGAACCACTTACAGAATTTTATTTTCAAATAAGGGATAACTAAAGTAGCCTTTGGAAAACTGGGAAAACCACCTCAAGGTATGTTGGAAGTCTGAGTTTATCAGAAAGACAATGGCTGATGAACTGGAGCACTGAGAAGGATGAAGAGAAAACCTTTCTCTTCATGCCAAGGGATTCATCTTGTGTTTGGGTTCAGCTCAGGGTGTTTAGTATTTTACATAGCAGCCAGGCCTTTCCTGAACAATCTTTCACTCTGATTTACAGCTTAGGAGAGTTACATATGGCAAACTAAGCTTTGTTTCTTATTTGGCTTCTGACTGTTTTGTCTGGGTGAGACTCCGGAACTTTTCAAAACTTTCTTCCTGATCAGAGAAGGACCCTTTTTTTTCCTTTTTCTTTTTCTCTCCCCCCCCCCACCCCCATCCCCGGAAAGCCAGAGTTCTCCCACAGTCATGTGCTGCCAGAAACATATCTAGAAAAGTGGTGACAGGGATGTCATGCACATAATACACATGCATTAACTCTTAAAAAGCCACACTTTTACATGTGGCTGTTTTTTTCTCAAATAATCCTCAGAGTGGTGGATCTTGAAGTGAAACTTTTACTCAACATAAACATGATAAAAAACATAGGGAGACAGGATAGGTAGAAAGAGCTGTTCTCAAACAAAGTCCTATCTTTTACCCACATCTTATTTCTCTCCCATCAAACTCAGATTTTCTCCTTCCCCATCTTTTAGCATACCTTCCTTCCTTGATGTCTTCATCCTTTTGGTTTAAATAACTCCCAGCTTCTAAAAAAATGCAGCCTGGGAGTTAATTCTCACATGGCATTAGGGCCAGAGGTGTTGCTCCACGTTGCAGAATAATGACTGAGTTAGAAGAAAGTTTAACAGGCAAGGTGTGTGACCAGATGGCTCCGCTGCAGCTCATGCTGACTGTAACTAGCTGTTGTAACACTGGATGGGGTCAGGACCAGTTATTTATCTGGAGTTACCAATCAATTAAAACAAACATCATGTGGACTGATTTAATAAATGACAGACATGTTCAAGCATGATTGAGATTTGAGATGGAAAAAAAAAAAAAAAAAGAAGAGACTATAGAGTGTGGTAGCTTTGTGGGAGGGTTCAGTGGAAGGGAAACAAAAATCTCTAGACCCGAATCACTGAGTGGGAAAGCGGTGAGAAGAGCAGAGCAGGTCAGGCCGGGTGCTTTTGGAAAGTGCTTAATGAGGCTGTGTGCACCGAATCGAAAACTAACAATGAGAAACAACCCTGCTATTACACCGCATCCTGGAATGCAACTGTCTCCAGCTGCTCTTGTTTGCCATTGCTTGCAACCCTCTACCTGGATTATTTTCCACCTGGAGAAATGCAACCCTCCCATTTTTACCCCTGGAGCCCTTCAGGCTGTGGCATTACGCTCCGCTTCTTCCGGCGGCTCTTCTGCCCCGAAGAGGAGTCTCCGCGCAGACGGACCGAGAGCTGCGGGCAGCAACGCACCGGCGGGGAGGCCGCCCGGGGAAAGGGCAGGCGATGACCGCCAGGGGGAGCTGCCGCCCCGCGCAATCCCGCCACCTCTCCGCGTAGCCCCGCGCAGCCCTGCCGCCTGCCCGCGTAGCTCCGCGCAGTCCCGCCACCGGCCCGCTGGCGCCCGCCGCACGGTGCTTGCCTCACGGAGCTGGCGCTAGAC
>JAAGNO010013081.1:2403-22211 GCA_033439905.1 Ceryle rudis | reverse complement strand
CTATTCTTGGTGCCAGAAGTCTTCTCTGGGTTCAGAATAAGCAAATAGGGGCCTTTATACCATATGGATTCATTTGGATAGAATGGTTCCCTCTGCGTGAACTCTGCAGAGACACAGAGAGCATGGGAGATTTCCTCACCATTCCTTAGCAATACACCAGCAAGTGGCATTTGCTACCACCTTGCTTATGGTGAGGTCGTTCTCTTGGAGGAAGGCTTGAATGGTTTTGTGTTCTTAACCATCTTTTTCCTTGCACTTCAGTAGTTCTTTTCCTTCTTTGGCCTTCATACCTTGTATCTCTCTTAAAGATCTTTCAAGGATTCTATTCCATTCAATTCTATTCCATCGCATGTCACCTAGAATTACAATACTACAAAAATATATATTGAATTTAAGATGCAATTACTTTAATCTGTGCTGCAATTTGCTAATGTACTTTGCAGACAATATAATGTCATTCTTAAAACAGCAATTACTGTGCATCACTAATTAAGCTGGATTAGCTATTGTAAGAGCGACACTAAAATTGTGCCATTTTCCCCTCCAGCTTTCTCTGTAAAGTTTGTACAAGGCTTTGTTTTAAGAAACTATTTACTTTCATAAGCTATCACTTTAGCCATGTGCCATTTTGTAGTTGTTAACTTTCTCCTCTCACTTTTGGTAAGTATCAAAGTGTATCTCTTTGTGTCCAGAATATATAATAGCTGATTTACATTTTCATTGCCATTGCCAAGTTTTGTTCATTCTACTTATTTAAATAGTCCGTGTGAAAATTCTACACATGAATCTCTGTTAGAATTTTTTTAATTAAATCTGTTGAAATGGCTCTCCAGCTCCCTCTTCATTGTAATAAACAATCGCTTGCTCTATTTTCTTACTGAGATTTAGAAAGCTTCAGTCTTGATTCTGCAAATGTTGAACACAGAGGCTGAACTTAATGCTTATATGCATTGAATTCTACTGAACATGTTCATTAAAGAGAGAGCATGTGCTTGTTTTTTACATGTATACGCAATTTAGAATCATTCAGATTGTGGGTCTTCTCTTATCACATATAAATTGATCCTTTGAGATGTTGCTGTAAAAATATGGTGCCTGGCTAAGGCATACAACTATCCATGTTTGGCTGTTCCATTCCAAGTTCCACAAAATAGTTTTGGTATTTGGCCTTTGGTATAGAAGGCTTTGCAGGAGTGTTCACTGCACAAGTACATCTCATCCAGAGAAGAGCTGGTCATGTTCCAGATGCCTTTGTTCTACTCGTGGAAAAGGAAATAAACAAGAATTCTAGTTTTTCTACTCCTTTCTGGCAGGCAGGAACTAGCTTTCAGTGGTGTGAGGTCTGTTAGATGGCTATCCTGTAGGCCCTGGTTATGAACCTTTCCCATTTTAAGGAAGGAGAAACTTGCAGCATAGAGCACAATTCAACTATCTAAAAAGTCATCTCCACAACTCCAATTCCAAAGCTAGGGCAGAATATTATCACTAATTCCTGATGACTTTGGGGCATATGAGAGGAAATTTCGGCCAATTTTCCCTTACTTTTCAGGATTTGAATGACGTGTCATCTGTTAGAATTTTTTTTTTTTAGGTTAGTGACATTTTTTTCTTCTCTGATTCATATTAATGACTGATTTTTTTTTCATAACCAGATGAAGAGATTGCTACTGTTGAATATTATTTCCTTTGAATGTGTTGTATCGATGCAGCATTTTCTAATTAATATTTCGTTCATTGCTCCTCATTATAACTTTTTGTTGTGCTTAAAAGACAGTAATAAATTTTCCATCAAAAGAAACCCTTTTCTTACGTGCCAAAGCCATTTGTTTGCCCACAGCTGGTATGTGTTATAGTTTAGCCTTCGGAGGCACCAGGCCAGCAGTTTCCTGTGGAGACCTGGAAGAGTTCATGTGTATCATGCACAGAGTGTGCCACATACGCATGGAAATTAATTGCTCACCCAAATCTTGATTGCTTCTTTTCCAGATGAATTAAAAAAGCAAGAAAGCAAGTACTGAGCATTGTTGCCCTTGTGGCATTTCCAGTGTACACAAGCCCTTGAAATCATCATGCAATTGTGACTGTAGAACTACAAGAAGGTGTTGGCAAGCCTGGACACTTTAAAGAATAGAAAAAAAAAAAAGGAGGTGGGGTGGGAGGAGTACCCCAGTATGACCATCACGTTCATATTTAGAAACCAAAGAGCTGCATATCATGCTGTTCGGTTGTTTCTGGTTTGGGTTGCATTTTGATTGTTTGTTTGTTTGTTTTTGCTTTGTTTTGTTTTGTTTTTTTTTATTAGGGTGTTTTGTGATTGCATCCAATGTAAATTTTGATGCTTTGTCTTCAAAATCATTTCAGCACACTTCTATTTTGTTAGCTTAATACATACAAAATTCATTAGAAAAATCGACTGGCCTATCCTAGGCATGATGTGTTCAATTTGCGGTGTGACTGACTTGTGTTTGGAAGATAAATACATGTGTGTAGCCCTCTTGGAATTCCATCAGCTCTAACTCCTGCTTAACATCCTCCTTCTCTCCCATTATATTTTTCAGTTTGTAGCTTAGAAAAAAAAAAGTGATTTATGTTTGTGCTTTAAAAAAACCCCAACAACCCTCTCATTCTTTTGTTAATCAGAAGCATTGGGATTCTTGACTGTCTTCTATGCTTTTTTAAGCCTCTAGCTTAAGTAATAGAGATATGTTTTCTTAAAATATCCATAGTGTAGAGTAAACTCAATGATATATCTGTGCTTGAGAGTTTTTGAGAGTTCTCAAAATGTTCTGATTGTGCCTTTCTGTGGTCCCAAGCAAAATGGGTTTTTGTTGGAATCCACAGTATCTGAACATCTGTGCTCCCAGTGGGTAGCAGTAGGGTGAGGATGGAGAGGAAGTGAATGGAAAAGAGTGAAAAAATGTAGAAAAAGTCCTGTGATGGCCATCTGAATTCTGCTTGTGATCTGGTACTGCTTTTTTCTTACTGTGTTTTTAAAGCAACACCTATCTTTCTCCTGAGAAGAAAATGAATTGGTGTGTTATTTTATTCTTTGCAAATAACGTGACAAGCATTAGTCTTCTCAGTAAGATTGATAGTCAGTACTTGGTATTTCCAAAAAAGCACATAATCTTTATTCCTGAGGGGTGGCTAATGTGGCCAATTTACAAATGCTGGAAACAACAGAAAGAGTAGGGTCACTGCTTTCAAGGTATCATTTTCACTTCGACATATTGAAGAGAAACAAGTCTAGTAATTTTTTGAAAACTAACTGGACTTCTTATTTTGATTGCATGGTTTTTTAACCTGCTCATGTTAGGAAGAGTTTCTCTGGATGATATTCTCTTGTGAAAACCCAGTGATACTAAGAAGGGCAGCTGAGAATAGCTAACAGCTTTGACTTGCCAGTGGAATAATATTGCCTAGTTACAGTACTTACCAAGTACTTGATATAGTCAAGGAAATCAGTAAGTTTATGTGTTGTTGTTTTTTGTTTTGTTTTGTTTTTCCAAGGTTATTTACTGTCTTTGTTTTACTTCAGAAAGACAAAACCAAGAATCAGGCCTGTGAGTAACAGTTTGCGAAGGGTTCAGTCACTGTAGGAAACTGGGTATCTTTCTTTTCCCTCACTCATTCATGTAACTGAAGGTTTGCTTTCATTATATTATTTGAGTTAAGGGAAATAGAGAAGGAAAAACTGCCTTTCGAGTAGGCTTTAAGATTTCAAATATAATTTTAATGCACTTTTATAAGGTGATATATTTGTCAGTTAGTTATACAATGTTTTACACACCAGAGAGAGGTCACAGTCTTCTTGTCTGTCTAAACAGATGTTGCAACAATGGTAGTGCAAAACCACGATTTCCCTTCTTTTGTCTTAGTGATCATTTTCTGTTTCACACCATGTAATTTCAGAAAACCCACTCATTCATAGAATCATTAAGGTTTGAAAAGGCTTCTAAGATCATCAAGTCCAACCATCTACCAAACATTATCATGACCCCTAAACCATATCCTGAAATGCCATGTCTATATGTTTATTAACACCTCTACCACCTCCCTGGGCAGCCTGTTCCAATGCCTCACCACTCTTGCAGTACAGATACTTTTCCTAAAATCCAATCTAAACCTTTCCTGGCACAACTTAAGCCCATTATCTCTTGTCCTATTGCTAGTTACTTGGGAGAAGAGACCGAAACCCACCTCTCTACAACCTCCTTTCAGGTAGTTGCAGAGAGCAATAAGGTCTCCCCTCAGCATCCTTTCCTTCAGACTAAACAATCCCAGTTCCCACATCCTCTCCTCATAAGATGTGTACTCCAGACCCCTCATGAGCTTTGTTGCCCTTCTCTGGACCTGCTCCAGCACCTCAATGTCTTTTTTATACTGCAGCACCCAAAACTGAACACAGAACTCAAGCTGTGGCTTCACCAGTGCCAAGTACAGGGGGATGATCACTTCCCTACTCCTGCTGGCCATGCCATTTCTGATACAGGCCAGGATGCTTTTGGCTGCTTTGTCCAGCTGGGCACACTGCTGGCTCATGTTCAGTTGGCTGTCCACCAGCACCCCCAGATCCTTTTCTGCCAGGCAGCTTTCCAGCCACTCTTCCCCCAGCCTGTAGCGTTGCCTGCAGTCTTTGTGTCCAAAGTGCAAGACCTGGCACTTGGCCTTCTTAAACTTCATCCCATTGGCCCTGACCCATTGATCCAACCTGTCCAGATCCCTCTGCAGAGCCTTCCTACCCTCAACCAGATCAACATTCCTGCTCAATTTAGTGTCATCTGCAAACATGACTGAGGGTACACTCAATCCCCTCATCCAGAGCATTAATAAAGATATTAAACAAGACTGGCCCCAAAACTGAAACCCTGGGGAAAACCACTTGTGACTTGTTGCCAAGTGGATTTAACTCATTTCATGACATCTCTCTGGACTCAGCCATCCAGACAGTTTTTAACCCAGCAAAGAATACATCTGTATAAGCCATGATCTGCCAGCTTCTCCAGCAGAATGTTGTGGGAGATGATATCAAAGGCCTTACTAAAGTCCATGTAGACAATGTCCACAGCCCTTCCCTAGTCCACTAGGCAGGTCACCTGGTCATAGAACAAGATTAGGTTGGTCAAGCAGGACCTGCCCTCATGAAACCATGTTGGCTGGGCCTGATCCCCTGGTTGTCTTCTACATGCCATGTGAGTGCACTCGAACTGTTCCATAATCTTCCCCAGTACCAAGATCAGGCTGACAGGCCTGTAGTTCCCTGGATCCTCCTTCTGGCCCTTCTTGTATATGGGCATCACATTGGTGAGCCTCCAGTCATGTGGGACCTCCTCTGTTAATCAGGACTGCTGTTGGATGATGGAGAGAGGCTTGGCAAGCTCCCGCACCAGCTCGCTCAGCACTCTTGGGTGGATCCCATCTTGCCCCATAGACTTGTGGGTGTCCAGGTGGCATAGCAAGTGATTGGCTGCTTCCTCCTGGTTTATGGGACGTTTATTCTGCACTCTATCCCTGTCTTCCAGCTCAGGGGCATAAACACCCTGAGAATAACTGGTCTGACTGTTAAAGACTGCACACTGGTTTTCTCTGAAAAAAAAAAAGCAGATGCTTTGCATGAATTTGCTTGCAAAAATATCAGCCCATGATCTCTGTTCATTTTTTTTATTAGCAATGGTGGCTTGAAACTGTTTTGTCAAGAACTGATGAAGAACAATGAGATTTCTTAGTTGGGTGAACATTAATAGAATGAGAAGATGTCTTTGGCAGAGATTCTTTCATATATATGTTAAAGAATACTGTAAGAGTGCAGATTTGAAATGGAACTTTACCAAAAGAATTTGGAAGCATACAGAATAAAAACAAAAGCAGCAGAAATAATGAAAAAAATAATGAGGGGTACAGAGATGACGGGAGAAAACCATGTCGTAATACCTGGGGGCCTAGATCTTCCACAGCTGAATAATGCAAAGACAGAAATACAAATGCAGTAATAACAATAAAAAACCTTGAAGCTTATTAATTGTCATCATAATACTGTCATTTATAAAATGTTATCCGCTAAGAGATTTCTTGTGTTTACTAGGTATACCTGGAATACTGTAAAAAAAAAAAAAAAGATAAATAGCAATGATGTCACTTCACTTTCAGCTGCAGAATTAGTCTCATTACCCTGCTTGGATTGATGGGTTTCCCATGTGATAGAAACAAGACCTGTGTAAATATTCAGCACAAAAATATCTCTGAAAGGTAGTTGGCTAATTGGCAATATTTAACCCATAGAAAAGATTGCTTTATGAAAGTTTACTCGTGAGTATGAGAAGGCATTTCCATCTTGATGGGTGTAGGTAAATCCAGGGCCATCTTTTAAGAATTTGTGATTTTTAATTTATGATCAGTTATCATTCAAGTTGTAGAGTGCTTAGGAAGCTTCGTTTTCTGTGCTTTGACTGTATGTGTCTTTATTTCCCAAACCTCTCAGTCCTTACAACTCTACTTATTCAACTGAAAAAGGATATGATACTGACAAGAATAGAAATCATCACAAAGGAAAAAACATTTAAGTGAAATTTAATGTTCAAACCATAATGGCCAATAGTTTGATAGGGAGCTTGACTTACCATTGTACACTTTTAGGGAGCTTGACTCTTGAAAAGGGTTCTTAGCAGAAAATAAATATTGCTTGTGACTTACTCTGCATAATTATGGATGTTTATTTGATCCCAGACCAATCAGATAGGTTCACTGTCTTGGGTAAGACAAAATTCTGTGCATATACAGTATTGCTACTCTTAACACTATATGGCTCACACGCCACCTGGTGGACAAGCTTTGCAATTTTATCATTTCCTTTTACTGCTCCTGGTAAGTAATTCATATGCTAGCTATGTTCTGGGAGAAATTTCTGTGATATTCCTTTTTTTGGATTATATGCATGAGTTCTTTGGTACTTTAATAGCCTTAGAGGAAAAGATGCTACAATGGCTAGAGAGCATGTCGAACATTTCAATTCTGTAGTGCCACAATGTTATGTACCTTCTTTGATGTAGCAATGATCTTCCTACACAAATTGACTATGCATTCTTACTAAGTGCCAGTACTTAGCCTGACAGGGCAAGTTTCACCGCTACTGTGTGAAAGTAGTGACAAGAAGTTGGATAACTACATTTGAAGATCTGAAACTTTCATTAGCAACATATTTTTATTGCCTTTTTTTCTCAGCAAACTTGTTAATAATTGAAGCTAGATTGTAATTTTCATACTGCAATTGATTATTTTGAATGATTTTTTATAAGAGGAAAATGAACTATCTCTGATGGAGAGTCACATTCTGTACTTGTTGAGATCAGATGCCGGTACTCTTACTCACAGTCAGGACATCATGGACTGACAAGTCAGCAGTGCTCCTTGAAGGTGCTGTACATGGCTCATAGGACTGGGTGACAAAATCTGTTAGTACTGAATACTTTTAACGTAAAAAGAAGCAAATAGTTTCCAGCACTCCTGCATCCAAATGACTCTGGACTATGAAACAGTAGATATTTTGGATTTATTGTCCACTGGAAAGCAAGCAGGCAAAAGGTATGCATGTGCTTTATAAATCATATGCAATAAAAATAACAGTAACATTTTGGTCTTGTACAATTTCAGAACTTCACTGAGAGCAGTTAAATTGCACTAGGAATCAGGAGAACCAATATATAGTTCTATAGCTTTTTTTTTTTTTTTTTACGTCAAGAAGCACTTGTGTCAGTAAGGATGGCTAGAACAGAATTAGGTGTGCTGTGAAAGCTGTAGTTTGTACAGTTTTAGTGATACACTAAGCTAAATTTTGCTTTTGCCATGTAAACCAACACTTTAAACATTTGCCATGACATTTTCATTTTAACATTTCACTTAACAAATGAAAATTGACATTGACATTTTCATTTTAACATTTCAAGGTAATGGCCAGAGTTAATTTTAGTGTTGTAATGTACTTCTGACCAGAGTAAGAAGTTACTGAATTTTCTCAATCATTTTGTACAGTCAGAGGCTTGTTCATATACAGCATGTCATTGTTCTCCGATGAGAATTTTCAGGCTGTGACAACAGATTTGTACTGGAAATGTTCACTGGTGTCTAAAGGATGCATGATGTCTTTCTAGCATAATTTCTTCTCTCTTTCATTTATTACTTAGTAAGTTTTGGTGACCAGTAAATTGAGGGGACATTGGTATTCATTTAGTTATTCATTTAACATTGGACAGAAGGAAAATCATTGACATTCTTCACATTCCATGTGTAGAGGATATACAGGTCTTGGGGATTAATCAACTCAAACTTCTCAAATGCCTGAACTTCTGTTTCTGCCTGGTGAAATATTTTTTACAAGCATCTGATATAATTATAACACGTAATCTTTTAAGACTATTTCAGTTATGGTCCTTGTTTGGTTTGTATTGTTTGGTTGTTTTGGGGTTTTTTTGTACTCTGATGAACAATGGCCAAATAAATATCCTTTTAGTGATACAGAACTGTTGGACAATCATTTTGATCAGGCTTGAAATGGTTCTCAGGAGTATTGTTCTACCAATCCTAAACTAACATGGGTATCTAGTTCCTCACCAAAAGCTGCTTGGTCCTGGTAGGATATATGGCTAGATGTATTACACATTTTGCTGCCTGTGGTTTAGATTGTTCATAGTAATGAGAAGTGGGCAAACTGTAATGAAAGGAGACAAACCCCACTGGACAGAGTCGTGCTACAGAATGAATTGAATAACCAAGGCAAGTCAGCCTGTGCCTTTCCTACCCATGGTTGCACAGAACATACACAATTCATATGGGTATATTAATGTATTAATAAAATATATGTAATATAGTGAAAAGAGAGAAGACAAGGCATATGAGCAGATTCTGTACTCCACATGTACCAAGTTCTGCATTCCTTACGTACCAAGTTCTGCACTCCACATATACCAAGTTCTGCATTCCTTACGTACCAAGTTCTGCACTCCACATGTACCAAGTTCTGCATGCACTGGCAATACAAAAAATAATTCTAGAAGTGAAATAAAAAATTGTCTTTTAGTGCATAAATAGTTTACAGGTATTTTCCCCAGTGACATTTGTAGAATAGTGGTGCAATCCCTCATCTGTTATTCCTCTTTAGCAGAACTGGGAGAAAGTATTTTTGCCAAGAATATGTCATTAAACAGGACATAGAGCACATAGGTACTCAGAGTAATTCAAGCATCTTTTCCTTGGAAGGTTTGCACTCTTGTACAGTTAGACAAGCTGCAGGAAAAAAAAAAGAAAGAAGTGCTGAACAGAATACAAAGATCATAGAGTTTCCATAAACTTTTACATTCATATCCATTTTTTCCAGGTATAAATTTAATCTATGTTGTCTGTAGGCCTTAGCTAACGTATATAAGGGAATGTCACCAGTGACCAGCTGAGTCAGAAGACCCTCCCTTCCTACAAACATGTCACCTCCATGAACTAATAAATCCCTCAGAAGCAGGAAAGTAAAATCCTCTGTGAACAGTTTTTTACTCTGACACTTAAAAACTACAAGCTTTTGGCTTCCAAATAAAATCTGATCCTAGAGTTTTCCTTAAGCCTTAACTGATACAAGGCTTCCTTGAAATTAGTAACAGTCACAGAAATATATATTGGGTACCCTGACAAAAGCTTGCACAACAGTTCTTGTGTGAAATCAACAACTGAAGCATCACCCTCCAAGCATGATATTTTACACAAAAGAAAATGATCTTTGTGGCAACTTCTGATGAAGGTGATTGAGATATATGACTTGTCTTTATTTTCAAAAGGATAAGAAGAATGTTCTGTACAAGTGTAGTTCCACCTTTCTACAAGGGTACATCCTGTTATGTTTCTTCAGCTGTAACCCATATTATTGTATGAAATGTTTAGGTTAAAAAAAAATGCAGTCAGAAACTCCAACTCCCATTTTTTTTTTTCCTAACGTGTTTGAAAGGAGTCCTATGACTGTGATAGTATAAATGGGTTGACTTAAGCCCATTTTCTTTTCTTTTTTTTTTCCAGATTTCAACCATGCAATTCAATGTTTAACAGTTTGTCTTGTTTTTTCATCTGGCTGGGACTCAAGGATAATTTAAAGATAACGGGCAATGTTGACACAGGAGAAAATGTACATAAGTCAACCATAAATATATGTTGTATACTTAGAAAGAATGTTCTTGACCATTCAAATTTTCCAATTCAATTTAAAAAACAAAACAAAACAACAACAAAAACACAAGCACACACACACAAAAAGCCCCAGAAAACAAAAAAAAAAAACACAACAAAAACCAAACAACCAAACCAAAAAATATGGAAAATTTATCAAATTTTAAAGTGGAATTCTTGAAATCAAAAGGAGTTGAAGTTGATAGATCAGGAAATCTCTTCTGGTCTTTTGATTCTGTTGAAATAATAATTCTTCTGCTTATGATCTTGTAGGATTTTCTCACCATCTATCTACCTGGTTACTTTCTGCATAGCTAAAGTTATGATGGATAGTGCAGTGTATAAGTTTTTCTTGGTACAGGTAAGAGACAGATCCACAAAGCACATTTCTTAATCAGTAATCAAGCTTCATGTTAAGATATAACTTGCCAAGTAAGAAATAGGTGTGTTTTCCAGATAAACTGAAAGCCAGAGTTAGACAATCAGTTTTCACTGAGTGTTTTCCCCAGTGCTATCATAAAATATGTCAGGTATAAGCAAGGCAATATAAACTCTGTGGGATCATAGATTCAGTCCAGCTCACCGTGAAGTCAGGTGAGAGGTTTGTCCATTGACAATAAAAGAAATGCAGGGTAGGCTGTGAAAGGCAAACTGATCCAAAGGCTCTCTCTATACAACAAGCACTGACTCGGCATTAGGTGCTATGATTTTGTTTTGGTATAACAGACAAAGTGAATCAAACACCTTTCCCAGCTCTCAAACATTTGGAAATACCATGAGCAATACTTGAATGTGTATAAGATTTAATTATTGTTCTCCTCTTGCACAAGCTGGAGAGGAAGGAGTGACTCTGTGTGTGTATCCTGTCACCAGAAAGTGAAGGAAAGGATTTCTATGCATCCATGCAAGAAAGAAGTAGTAAATTTTTCTGATCTATATGTAATGGTTCATCAGGGATGGGCTGACTTTAAGGTCTTGTTACAAAAGCAAGATGCTATATTGTTTCTTCAGCAATCACTCGGAGCCAAAGATCCAGTATTTCCAGTTCTTTTATGTTTTACTTTTAAAGTTGATGATAAAATAAATAGAAATGTTGGAAGACTCCTTGAGGAGAGAGAGATGAATAGCCTGGAACATAAATTGGTATAGCACAACATTTGGGTTTCTGAAAGAAGAGGCAAGAACAAAGGAATTTTGTTTCAATTTTGGAAGCAAAGTAGATATTACAATTAAGCTTTTATCACAAACTTATAGCAGACCACACAGAATACCCCAGTAAAGATGGTTTTCTTTAAAAAAAAAATACTTTTTAAAAATTAGATAATTTGCAAAACTGTAGAGTGCCTACTAATTTTACTGCTAAATGCAATATGTTCTTTTATTTGTCTGATGTTCATAATGTTTCTTGCTTTGTTATTGTGAAGTTTGTTTTGTAGTGGTGGAGTTTTTTGTCCTTTTTAAATTATTATTATTATTGTTGTCATTTCTGACTAGCTACAAAACTTTAAGCTTAATGTTAGCTAGCAAATTTCAAATCTGGACCACGCTTGCAAGGAAAAGGCACCTGAAACATCTTGCATACAAGATGCTTCACAATTCCCAGTGTGATTCCATAATTCACTATGTGGTTATTCTTATGTCTTCAATATGAGTGAGCCAGCACGGTGTACATGATTAGACATGGGAGTGAAGCAGACTCTATGGAGGGACAACAGAATCTGTATTATAAGTCAGGCTTCATCTTGCCCATGGTTTGTTGTCTGCAGCTGTGCCACCTACTCAAGGGTCTTCTCGTAGTTCCAGGAGAGGAAATAGGCATTTCAGTGATGCTTGACTTACCTATCATGTGCAACTTCCAGTTTAGGATAATATGAATCTTATCCTAGATGACACGAGCAATCCTGACTAGCTCTCTGTCAACTGTAAAGGGAGACAGAAATGACAAGTTCAAAGTTAGATGTCTGTATTCAGATGATTCCTTCCTTGACTTGTGAGGGAGAAAGATGCTATATCCTTTCTTCTTCTTCCAACCATTTACTTGTAATCCCATTGACTGCTGGCTGAGCAGAGAGGTTTGAAATTAAACCAAGATCAACTGAGCTGAACAGAAGACTAACGGACAAAAAAAAGATGCACTTTTTCTGGGAAGAACAGATTTTCCATATGAGTTGTCAAAATATCTCTGGGTGTGTCTATAAATGCTACAGGTACTTCTGAAGTCACCTGCATCATCAGACCTGCAGTCTTGCAGTTAGCTTGTTTGCAAGAAGTGTGACTGAGATAGTCAGTGTATGTGCCCAAGTGGTTAATATTTTGCCAGGCAGCCTCTAAGCAGGCTGTCCACAAGATGATGGAGAAACAGCCTTGTGGATGGAGAGCACCTAGAAAATAGGTTATGCTGTATTTACAGCTTTTCAGAACGGTACTGACACATCCTACAACTCTTATATAGAGTGGTCTTCACTAGAGGTAGAAGTGGCAAGCAACTACATTGTTAGCTGCTGTAAGAGGGGGGAGTAGAGAATAGTTTTTCAGTCTTTCTGTTGCCTCTAAAGTTCTCCCACATTGGCAGGCATGTCTGTGGGTAGAACAATGAGACCTTACTTAATCATGAAGTTGGAAGCACAGTAGGACTGAGTGCTTTTATCACAGCAACACTTATAATTAGATTGCATTCCTTTTGGTTCTTAAAGAGATTGCATTCTTTTCAGTTCTCACCATGTACCAGAGAGATTCAAGGTCTTTTTAAAGTGGAAATAAAATAACCTGCTCTTCATCTTTCTATTGCACAGAGTACAGCCATACAGACTTCAACACATTTCAAGGTTTTTGACTGGAATACTGAAGATCTTTCACTGCTCAAAAGTGACAAGTGGTGCTATTAAATGCCCTTCTCCACTCAAATTGTTTCAATGAAATGCAGAAAATTCTTCAAGATAGCACTGTATCACTTTTGAACAATGAACAACAATAATGTGTATACTCTAAATTATGAACATTTCTACTACTACTTTCATCTTGTTCACCTATAGCTCTATCATATTTTCTTTATGGGTATCAAAAGGCATTAGTTTGTTAGCTATAGTCATCATGTTCCTTTGATTCCTTTTAAAGTACTTTTCACTCGGATTCTTCTGCCTTTTCCTCATAGACGGCGTTTCTGATGATATAATCTTTCATACTCTCTCATACTCTCTGCCATCTCCGTCAAAGTACTAATGGAGCACTTTCAGGTCACTTGCCCTGCTAGTGCAACTTGCCCTACAGGGCAAGAGACATAGCTTTTTCTGATTTGTCTGTCTGTCTTTAAAATCAGATTTTAGTTGCAGAGCCAGTGGATCTTGTTTACAGTGGTTGGAATATGGGTGATTTTGTCACTGGGCACAGATTTCTGTGCTTGTTCTATACATGGATATAATATTTACTTACCTTGTTGGGAAGCTTATTTCAATATTTGTATGATGTTTTGAAATCCTCAGGTGTTGTGGAGAATAAATTATTGTCCATTCGTTATATGTCACATTGAAGTGAGTAACATCCAGTAGTCTAAGCACCTTTTGTTACTAATGCATTTGTAGCTAAAAACTCATGCACTATTGCAGTAGTAGGACTTTGGTCTACCTAATGTGACTTCTTTATAATTTTTAACTGAAAAGTAAGATAAGATCGAGAAGTACAAGTCTTTTATCAAATACATGTATTTTTTCATGTCTGATACTTTCAAAAAAGTTAAAAAGGGTCTGAAAGCTAAGTGATTTTCACGTGGCCATACCTCACAGAAACTATCTCCAAGTCACCTTGTGTTTCATAAGTAATGTGAAAAGGATTTGTACTTGCAAGGAAAAGGGACATTATATTAGAAGATAAATCCCTCAGTTAGGGAGCTTTCTATTCTCTAAACTAAAGAAAACATGCACAAAAAGATTTCACTTGATACCGGACTGGATAGCAAACTCAGAGTGCATTGTGGTGGTTGTTACAAGAGTCATCACCAAGAGGCTTATTATTGTCTCTCAGTTTCATGAGGATACCGACAGTCTAGCTGCACCTCTCCTACTGTTGTGTAGCAGAGCATGGGATAGTTCATTCCATTGAACTACTGATTGCAGAAAAGACTTTTAAATCACATCTTTGACGTTTCCTAACTCCGAGCAATAAACCCAGGATATTTTGCAAAGTACAGATTAAAATCTAGAGATGTTAGAACCAGAACACTGCTCCTTATAAATTAAGCTGAAGTGGTCTTTATGAAAGGCCTCTGCATCATTCAAATCTGATGAGAGTCTGCATATCATTAAGGGTGGTTACAGATGTAACATTCATACATCAGAGAGCTCTTCACATTGTGTACCTCCTGTCAAGTCTTCCTGTTGGCTTTTGGTAGGTCAGTGCAGAAGGAAGAATGGCACAAAAGATCATGGTGCAGCCCTGCAATTTGTACTTTGATTTAATTCCCTTGTTACTACTACCCATTTTTTCTCCTGATTCTATGGAAAGAAGTAATTTTATTCTGTCTCATCCTTACTTTCAAAAGGTCTACCTAGATGTCAAGAGCAGTCATTTGTGCTCAACAATGTTTGTGTGTGCACTTATGATGTACATGCATCTGTGATTTTATTATATGCTACTGCAGCCTGCTGACTGCTTCCCCTGAAAGAACATCAGACTAAGTGCAGTGAGACTACTCTGAACAAGGAATGAATAAGCCATCTCTTTTTCAGGATACAACTATTAGAGTATAGAATTTATATCAATATGACAATAAAATAAAAAGTGTTTTTCAGACCACCTTAGCACACAATCTTCTTAGTTCACCAAAAACCTATACTGCCTATTTTTCTTTTTCAAGTAGTAGGAGGATTAGTGGCTTTAATGAAAGTCTCCAACTGTTGAATGGGAACATTCTTCAAGGCATGTGATACAGTAGTTCCATTGTGAGCTGCAGGCTGATCTGACATGATCTGGACGGGCTCAGATGGAGCTCTTGTGCAGCTCAGAAACACAATTGAAGCCCAAGCAGTTACTGTGCCTGCACAGCCATGGCAGGTGACTTACAAAAGTTAGCATAAAGCTCATCTAAAGCTTTCACTTTTTAAGAGTTTCTAGATTGACAGTATTCATACAATTGGTGTTCTTAACGCCAGGCTGCCTTTATTAGACATTAGAAGGGGGGGAAAAAAAAAAAAAAAAGAAAAAAAAAAAAGAGAAACACAGGAGATGCATAGTAAATTCTCTGACAGGCAGGTGTGCCAACAGGCAAAACAACACATATTTGTCTTTAAAGTGTAAACATATTCAGGTAGTGTGCAGAAGCTCCAGCCATGATTGGCACACTGCTCTGTACTAGGTATACTCTAGACACTTAATAAACGGCAGTCCTGGAGTCATAATGGAGAATTACTGGAGCTTCACATTTAACTGTGACACCAAGTGCCTTACCACAATCAATTGTATGAAAGAATTTATAACATGGTTCAAGAGGACTCCGGATACTCCTAATATTATGAGATAGAGTAAGTGGTAGTGTTTTAAAGTATATTTATTGTCATGTATCCATATGCTGTCTGTAGTAGGAGATGAAGATAGCTATGGTTTATTAGTGTTGTAATTGAGACTGAATGATGGGGACAGTATAACAGGGAGGCAAATATATATTTACTCAGAATACTTAAATGCTTCAGTAACTTCAGTGCATTACTCTGCTAACCTCTTCCAATCTGTTAAATATGTATTGAGTAGATAATGAGACTATATCCTTGGTAACAGAATCATTTAACATAAAGAAGTGGTTTAAAGCTACTAGTTGTGAATTACTCCAATACCTTTACCAAACAAATTCCCATGATGAGGGCTGTAGATCACTGTCAGTTTAAAGAAAGAAATTTTGTCAGATTATGCTGGCTCTTTCCTGTGTTTCCAGATGCTAATTTGCATTAAAATATGGCTAAAAATACATCAGTTCTTCCCTAATAATACTTTGCCGTGGACGTATTTACTGTATTCACCAAAGTGTTGCTATGTATTTGTCTTGCAAAAGCCTTCAAGTTACATGGAGTATCCCTATTCAGGCATAAATGATAGTATAAGAAGAGCTGACAGTGTCCTCTCTAGCGTTTACCTTGCAGGCTGTGCATTAGTGAAAGGATGCTTTTTTTTCCCCCTACAAATAGCAGATGGAAATGTTCCAGATTGATTTCAATTTCTTCTTTGAAGGCGACTAGAAACATAATTGCAATTGCTTTTGATAATATTACTATGATTCACTTTGTGTGCATTTTTTGCAACATAGACCTTCTCCTGTGCAACTATGAATTGTCTATGATATGGTCTAAACTAAATTAACAAAAGACTATTTCAGCACAGTCTTTTAAATGTACATTTAAACATATTTTTAAAATACATACTCAGTAAAATCTATTGTATAGGTTGATACTTAAATAAAATTGGAGTTGAATGTAGATTCTTGGAACATAATTAACATCTTCAGTGTTATTTTATACACTTACAAGATGCACAGCATCTGTCTCTTTGTATAGGCAGGACTTCCTCAGATGTCATAGGTATAAATAGAAGAGATAAAATCCTATTCCCATTTGATTCAATAGCAAAAATCCCTCTGCATTCAGTAGTACTAAGATTCCACCTTACCCATCCAAAGGATGCAAGCCAAGGCTAGGATCTCAAAAATACCATTTAATGTCTTTGCCATTTAACAAAAATCTAAATAATGTATAAAAATATAAAGTCAATATAAAATATTATTGCTACTGATAATATAGTAGCAATATATAACATTATTAAGAGAGATGGCATCTATGCAATCCAAAAAAAATAAACTGAGAGAAAGAGAACTTTTAACGTTACTGAGTCAACAACTGTGGTCTTTATTTCAGAATGAAATAGAAATGTATTCGTCAAGGGGTCAGGTTTTCAATGATTTAATCCATGTTTAAAAAATTGTCTAGATACTTTTCAGTGGAATTTTCTCATGTGTTTAATTTGGTGAAATCCTCAAATAACCCCTGTATTCAGATGGCTATTTCTGACCCCACCCTCTACTACTTGTGCAAAGAAAAACTCATCCTGCGTGTTTTATGCATATGACATACAAGATCCATCTGAGCTTTCAGTTGGGCTGGTTGCATTAGTAACAGCCACAGATGGCTCCATATAGCTCCCTAAACCAGTCAATTTCTCAAAATAAGTATGTTCTTGGGTAGAACATTTCCAGCTTGGAAGAAAGAATAATGAAATAAATACCATATTAAAATAAGTTGTCTTGGTGATTCTCAAGCGTTGTTTCATTTTTGTGTTGATAGACTTCAGGGGTGTCAGGAATGCTAAATTATTTTTCAATATAAAATCCATCCAAATAAATTAACATGTGGTGCTTAAATGAGCGGAGGGAAATATGATTAAGGTGGGGTTCAAAGGCAAACTCAGAAGAAAAGAAAGACATGAATACATAGAATACTGTGTCTTGGAGGAGAGAATTATTTTTGATTGTTCAAGTGGATGAGTGGTAATTAAATTATATTTTTAAATAAACAGATTCTTCCACTTCTTCAAGGCACATAAAACTGGAAATGAGCTCAAAATAAGACTGGTGATTAGTGTAAAACAATTGCATTTCTGACAGGTAACCACCATTTCTGTTTGGTCGTTTCAGTCATGATGCAGAATAAGAATGGAATTCAGTTCTATTTGCATGTCTATAAAATGCAGATTCAAGTCTAGTATATGTCTGAGACATATGGCATGATTTTTTATTTGTTTTGATTGCCAAAATTTTTCATTATGCAGCGTAGATTTATATAGACCAAGACACCCCAAAAGAAATTTCTAAAGGTAGATACAGTCTTGAGCACGTGTTTAGACTATAGAAGATTATAAGTTATAAGGTTATTATAAGTTATAAGGTTGGACTTGGTATCTTGAAGGTTTTTTCCATCTGAAACTATTCTAAGATATAGGGGCATGAAGCGGAACACTTCTGAGCATCTTCGGTTTCCTTTGATGTCTGTATGAATGAGAGTTTGAAGTTGTAATTTTTAATAGTGCCATACTGAGCATTTTGAGAGTTTAACATTCCTTTTTTAAAACACCTTTGTTATGAAGCATGTAAAGAAAGAACTAGAACCATTTTTTGCTATGATTACCAATATCTGCATTTCCAATTTTTTATTTGCTTGTTTGTTTTACAAAAACAAAATGGTCAAACCAAAAAAGGCATTCAATTTGAACTACAGTGCTTTATTTTTAGTTTCATGAAGCCAGAAGATGATAATGGCTCTTCTTTGCCAATGAACCCTCATCTTCTTTTATAGCTACATTAGGAAGGTTAGGAAAGACTTTCTTTCCTTACATTTCTAGAAAATAAGTATTTTCTTCCGGTCTTTACAACTTCTCAGAGACAGATGATCACAATGTTCATGTGCCCACTTTCTTCTCCAGAGAAAGACCCATGTTTATTGACAGTTCCAGTAGAAAAAACGATATTGTCCTTAATAAATCCAAGACCTCCCTTGGTAATAGAGCTGTCCATTACATGGCATTTAATTCTATGCATATAAAGTCTTGTTTGCATATAATTTGAAATACACTTTCCTGTGTGAAGTCCTCTTATATACTGTTCTACAGACTTGGATGGTAATTCTGCTATGGATAATTTTCAGAGCTCTGCCATGCAGGGGGTCCTTGACAACCAAAACTATAAATGCAAGAGGCTATGTTAAAATGGTAGTTAGTAATAAAGAAGCATGGCTTTTACTTTTCAGTATTAATTCAGAAGTTTCTAGTTCTTTTTCAGCTTGGCTCATTCTCTTCTGTGGCCCCAGCTGATCACTTTATTGGATGCCATTTTGTCCCACCAGTGTTTGAAATTCTTGATTATCTTTTCTAGCTGTCTGACACTGTGTTTTTCTTCTTGACATTCACATACTGCAAATATAGCTCTGTCCAAGACGAATTCCATTTAGCAGACAATGCTTGACAGCCCTAGTAAATTCAGAATGATCTATTCATTCATCAATACGTGTGTATAACTTCCATTTAAGCTAAATAGAATTTGTGTACAGCTGGAATAGCTATAGTCTTTTACCATGTTAGTACCTTACTAATTGCCAGGGAGGTTTTACTGGTAGACTGAGGTGTCTCCCCAGATTTAAAGGCTCTAGGAGTATTGGTTTGAAAAATAAGGAGGGATTAATTTTCTTTACAAGAATAGTTTTGCTGGAAGATCCTCCTTTTGCATATCTTGGCCAGTGTGTCTGTCCCAGTCAGCTAGGATGCTTTCCTAAACTATAGTGTGTGGAGTACAGGTCCCTGTTGACCTAAGTTGCAGACACTTGCCAGCTGCTGGATAGGGGTGCTAAAGCTTGCAGTTGCTCTGCTCAGACAGCAGGAGTGTCTCACTGCCTGCTCAAAATGTCCCCACGTGTACACTCTGGAATGGAAAGGTTAGGAGGAAGAGTAGGAGAAGCATATCATAACTTCATATTGTGCCCTAACATAATTTGACTGTGTTTTCATTTCAAAGAATAATATGTTCATCTTGGATTTCTTGAATAGTGTGAAGTGTTGTTTCAAAACAATCCTCCAGGAAATTAAAA
>JAAGNO010013080.1:37428-56608 GCA_033439905.1 Ceryle rudis | reverse complement strand
TTTAACTGAAAGCCTGAAATATTTTTTTTGTACCAAGTATTTCTGTTGTGATTACAGTGATGCTCTATACTTTCAAATCTGACAGGGTACCTCTGCAGGTCTTGTACCTTGCTCTGAAATGAAGCGCAACACTGGTTGTGCCTGTCCTACTTTGGCCCTGGGCTGCATCACATGCACACTGCCTATGCTCACACATTCCGAGCAGGGCCAGGCAGAAACTGAAATGCATAGAGGAGAGAGGAGAGGGAAAATGTATAAATAAAGGTCTTAAAGGGATCTAGGTGGACTAACCTTAGGCTAGATCCTAGGCACTGTACCAGTTTGGAAATAAATCACTGTATTACATATTGCTTAATGGAGGAAGCTCTTTGCATAATGTTTGGTTGCTCTGATGTGTTTGTGGATTGAAGAGGGAAGCTGGGAGGTGACCAGCTGTCAGTGCTGGAGTCTGTGCCACTTAGATAATCTAACTTCTGTGTCTCTAACAAAGAAAATCAATTAGACTGGAGGGACGCATGCACTTATATGTACTCATCTGACTTCCCTGTAACCCCTAGAGAGATGCAGAGGGCAAATCTTTGTGCACCACTCCCTAATCCTTCAGAGAGGCAGGCAGGAGATACCTGTTCACTAGCAACTAATCCGTACTGACCCATAGACTGCCAAGGTTGTTGAGACTCCCAGTGGACTGGTTAGCAGGGAGAAATGCCTGAAGAGGATGAAGAATCTGTTTGTCTTCTCAGCTTCTGATAAACCCAGTGGCACAGTATAACTTCTTATGGAGAGATGGGAGGCATCTTTCCAGCTGTGTAATGGAGTATGATGAAGGGATCTTGAGCTCGCTCTGAACAAGCTGGTATCTTTGTGCAGAGCAAAACAGGGCAGAGATTGCTGGTTGGAGACAGGAGCAGCACAGCTGGATTAGCATAGCAACATGCCAAGTGGATTAGCCCAACTCTCACCAAAGCTTGCTGCATTTTCCAGTTTCAGGAGTTAATTTGCTTGGTATGAATTCGGGGATAGCTCACCCTATCCACTGCACTCATTACAAACTCTCCGTGATCAATGATCAGAGGACAGTATATTTTTATTTCTTTTAAAATGCATAATATGGATGTTTGTATTTGAACATTCTTTTGGCAAACTAGGAGAGACCATTTAAGGAAGGTGGCATGACTGTTGCTACTTATTTAATGGTATCAGTTTAATAGTTTTCCAATATTAACTCTTATGCTTATACAACTTTCATTTTTGTGTGTTCACTAAATATTTGGTTTTTTATGGATGCCTTTAGGCAAGACATTTTCTTCCCTTGCTGACCCTCCCCAGCTCCACCTTCTGTTGTTGCTAATACAAGTGTTTGCAGGGCTACCATATAAACTATGTCATTGAAATTATCCAGGATTTAAAAGAAATAAAAGACAAAGGAAGAGGAAACTGGTCCTTCCCTCAGAATACTATACAAAAGGGGGCAGTAAGCCTCCGCTGCAGGTGGATAGACCTTTCACTGGCAGAAAGGTTGTAGTCCCTTCACTATCAAAGAACGTGTATGTGACAGTTTATCCGTAGGAGTTGTGGGAACTCCAATAAAAGTGAGATTTAAACTGGGATGTAAGAAGTTGAAGACTGCAATGTTGTTGCACAGTTTCCCCCATTACTCATGTCTCTCGTTCCAGAGAGCATGAGTGGGAGCAAATTCATGCTCCTCAGAGTCCTTTCTCTCATAGCCTGATCAGCCTGCATGCATCAACATGGATCAATCCTACCCAGATTTCCAGGAAAGTGAAAAATGAACCGTGTAGGGCTTTTTTTACCTCCAAAGTTCCTAAACAGTTTGGGCTTTCAATGGCAGGAAGACCTTTACATTTACATTGTCTTCAAAGTCTTTGATTGTAAACTGGGATTAGAGAGGAAATAAGATGATTAACATGTAACCATTTCATGCATCCTCCTTGCTCTGCTGTAAAAGTCTGTTAAGTAAACACAGTATACTCTTACATTAAACAGCCCAGTAACTGGGCCTTTTATACAGTATGTATCAACTACTGCAGAGCAGATCCCAGACATTATGCTTTCAAAACTAACATTAATTACTTGGTATCTTCACGGACCCTCGAGATAAAGGTATGGTTCAAGATGAACATATGCAAGGCACAGAACCCAGTATCCCTTCAGGCACAGGAAATGCCACGTGGAATTTGCTTTGTTCCTGGCATAAGACATACCTAAAGAGACTCGGGCAACAGTTAGCATGGAGAACTGAAGTGCAGCAGTTCTGCGATATGTAGAGTTCAGATATGCTTAACATCTCCCAAGCTCTTGTCCTGTAAGAGGAGAACAGTAAACATAAACAAACCCCACATGTATTCTGTTCCTTATGGGCAGCTGAGCAGGCCATGTTTTTGCACATTGGCAGAAGTAACAGGTGCCTGGCCCAGCCACTGTCAGTCAGTGAAAGACATCAGATGCAGACCCACCCTGGCAGCCAAACCCTGCCCTGTGTAAATAACTATCCAGAGAACAAGAAGCAACTTGAACTCAACCAGATTCAGAAATCCTAAACTCCATCGTGGCTTATGTAACATGAACTGGCTCCAGGTATAATTGCTCTGCCTATTGGGCATTATTAATTCTTTTTAAATCCGGATTGGTGAAAGCCAATACAAGGGCGATCTGTATTAAAAGCTACTGGACTCCATGACAGTGATGCTGCAGGCAATGTCTAGCTGTCCTGACACGTGCCTTTAGGTAGATACAGACCTGAGGGATTTCTCACAGAGAGCTAATGATAAACGCTAAGAGTAGAAGACAGCATTCCTTCCAATGAAATAGAAAAGCTTTGCTTCTGTCACTTGAGGTATTCAAATATGATTAACTTATTCAATTAGTTTTTAATCTAAGTCCCCTTGGATATCTTTGCTGACATCTCCAAAGCAGGAAGCTGTGTACCAGCTGCAATTCTCATTGTCAGGTAAGATGTGCACATGGCCATAATAGCTAAAAGAGAAAGATAAGGAATAGGGAACCTCCTGCAGGAATACATGCATATGTGCACAGATGGCTTGGGCCAGAGCAGAGTTTGGCGTTTTAGTGATCTGGATTTATGGTATATGTCTGCATTAAGGAAATGAGGATTCATGTCTAGTTTGTGTTGCTTTTTCTTCCACAGAATCTACTTTTTTTTTTTCCCCCAAGTTTCCTGGGACTACACATTCTCTAATTCCTTATCTTGAAGTGTTTTGAATCTCATTCTGACTCATTTTGCCTTCCTGACAAAAACTGTTTTGCTGGAAAAAAACTGAGGGAAAGAACCAGAAGATAAAAGCCAGAATTATACAGAAAAGCAGTCTTGCTAAAAAAATCACATAAGGTGGGTTGGGAAATGTATAATAGTTTCACGGATTGTTACTCTTACCACAGAACAACTCTTTCCTATACCACATCTTAAAAAGCCATCTGCCTTGCTGGGGTCTCATCAAGGATTAATTGTTAAATTATGAAGAAAATTTTCTGTAAACAAAACTGTTGACACGTACCACAGGTTAAAGGGCTCTACAGCCAAAGGTTTCCTGCTTTCAGCAGAACTTAGTTGCCAAAATTCTCTTCATCTTTTACCTCTCTAATTCCATCACTCATTCAGTAGCTGTTCTGATTGCCTTCTCCAGTGCTTGCATTTTACGTTTCTGACTGCTCTGAAGAATTATAAGACCTTTGAAATGCAGTTGTTCATTTTATTCTGACATAGTATCTTTCTTAACCTCCTGTCCTTACCTACTGATTAGTGCTGCTGGGAACTATTAAACACTTGCAGCAGTCTGCCTCTGAGTTGGCTGCATTTCAGGGCTGAGAAATTGCACTTTAATATGTCTCTACAAAGTGAGGGTCTCTGAGTAAAGAGAAGATAAGATTCAATGGAAAGCTCTCCTGGTTTAGTGGCTCTTCATAGCACTTCCTTTGTCATGTGAGAGGCTGTGGTTTTGAATGATGGAGGAGAATGGGGACAAGAAGTGGATCTCAGATGTATTTACAACTCCACACAACATTATTTGATAATCAGAAGAAGTCGGTGTTAACACTTATAAATACAATGAGTCTTTAATATAACAACTGATACCTTAAAAAAACCACAAACAAACAAACAAACAAAAAAACACAAAAAAACCCAAACAGCAGAGGAAGGAATAACAGATGATGAGAAGAGAAAGAAGTAGAAACATAAAGGTGTTGGTTGGTTGTTTTCCTAATTGCATTCATCTATTATTAGAAGAACCTCTTCACATAGAATACATCAAGACTGTGACATTTAACAATACAGAAGAAGCCCCAATCAGTCAGACCAGTGGTCTGTCCTGCCCAGACCCCCTTCACTGACAGTGGCAATAGAGTGGGTATTTGGGGGGGAAGACAAGAGACTGATCAATCCTTGCAGTAGTTCCCTTGCATCGTATTGCCCCAGCCTCCAGGACTGTTCTGTGTGTTAGAGGGTACATCCTTGCCTGGGTCTTCTTTTTTTTTTTTTTTTTTTAATCTGTTTATGAACAGATTAAAATCTGTTTATGACCTGTGGTTTGTTTAAACCCCCTTTGAACCGGCTTCTGCAGCCTGCTCTGACAGCAAGCACTAGAGGTAGACTCCCTGCTGTGTAAGGAAGTACTTTTTTTTATCTTCTTTAAGCGAATCTTTAGATCTTGCCCAAGTGCTCCCTACTCCTAGTATTGCAGGATCTCATGAACAACAGTTCTGTAACATCTTATCCACTGCCTGCATGATTTAATGGGCTTTAATCTTATTCCCTCTGGTCTTTTTTCTCTTTAATTCAAACTGAAGTTTCCACCTTTTTAGTCTTCTCTTATAAAGCAGCTTCACCATCCCTGCATTCCTTTTAGTTACCCTTCTTTGTACTTGGAAGAACTATCTTCCAGAACCTAACATGTTTTGTGGTTTGTCTTGGTTTTTTTGAATAAATAAATTAATCTATGCAAAATTTAGATATTTCTTCAGGTACTTACCATCACAGTGTCAGGATATTGTTTTTTGATGAACCTTGGCTTTGTTTAAAGATCTAGACAAAGTATTTGGTATCATCACATGTTTTCCAAGTGTGTTTTCTAGTATTAAACCATTGAGCAGCACTTAAAAAAAATAGTTCACATAAATTAGAAAGGTCTCTATTTTTTTTTTTTTAATGTCACTATAACTTTGTGATCTGTGTTGTCTGTACTTCTCTCATATATCAAAGTATTTAATTTTCACACCTCTAGCTGCAGATGGAAGTCCTTTTTCTACTCATGCTTATCAGTTCTAGATAAGGTTCTGGGTACATTTGACTTGTCTTCCATGAACAATATACCTTAAAGTAAAAGTAGAAACTGATAGCTCACATAAAGGCACTTCTTAAGAGTTCTGCTGGCACTTTGGATTATCCCTTTACCCACTGATTGATATTTTCCAACTCTTTCACATTACCACTCATTTTTTCTGCATTAGGAGTTTCAGCATCCAGTATAAATAGAGAATCTTCCACCTGCCCAATTTACAATTCCCATAAATCTTACTTCCTCTGTAGATGGAGATATACTGACCTGTAAGTTGTGGGGATCTATCTGCATCCTTTCCTCAGTCACTTTTCCTCAAAGTGGGTTATTTCTTTAAATTTATGTTTCTATTCAGGGAGCTTTAAACTGCACATCATGTTTTTGCAATCTTTCTGTGTTCTTCTATTGTTTGTTCCAATCTTAAAATATAATCTGTATGAACTCTAATGTCTTTGTTGTCATCAAAAATTTATTCTCTCTTGTTTTCAAATACTTCAGGCACAAGGTATGAACCAAGAGATATTTTGGGTAAACAGTCTTAGTAATGGCTGTTAAAAGTCCAGAGACATCGATTATTTTTTTGTGGAAAAACACCTGCCATTTCCCCTCTGCCCAGTATAGGTGTCCAGAAAATAATCCCTTTCAACAATCTATTTTCGCTACTGGTCCCTTAGTAGGCTCCATCCAGTGTACCTGCAATATGCATGTGAGTTGTCTTTTGCAGGGCACAGTTACGATGGTCCTGGTCTCTGATTATCTAAAGCTTTACTTTCAGGGTTTCCTTGGAGCAGACAGTCTGAACTGTCATAAGAGCAAAGCACAGCAGGGGAAAAACCCCATATCTTTCATTTAAGGAACCATCTGCAATTCTCAGTGTATTGTAGAAGCTGTAAAGATACCTAAAAAGAATAAATGATGTATCATTTACGTGTCATATAGGGTAGCTGTTCTACTTCCTCTTATGTCCTGTTAATAGGGAAAAGGGATGCCAATGATAAAGTTGCTTGAAATGGAGAGGAGGTAGGCTGGAGGTGCCCAATACCTGTATCTGATATTCTACCATCAGACAGTGGTGCTGTACTGGTTCATGCCAGGAAGGTGCAGTCATTCTGAAGGTTTTTCTGGCAGACACATTGCCTGCTGCCCTGGTACCAGCACCTGCTGTAGTGTCTCCCCTCACCAGATCAGGGAGAACCAAGGCTAAAAACACCTTAGTAATGAGGCAGGTGTTGTCAATGGTGTGTGTCCACCAATACGTACCCACAGACCCTCACAGACATGCGTGCGTACACTTTGACCCTTGATGGCTGAAGACGAAGGACCTTTTGATGTCACACCAGTTTACGCTGGTGCATAGTTTGAGCCAGCTTGTCTGAATTTCCAGAACTAGTCCTAAAAGAAAACCTCAAAATCCCCACCCTCTCTGTTTCTTGTGAAGTTAGTGCTGTTCATAGCTGCGTGAATGCTTTGGACAGACAGAGACAATGTTTTTAAGGTGTTTTTCAGGAAAACACTTTTCCTCCTCCCCCAGCTGTTTGGTTGACAGGGACCATCTGCAAGATGGTGTAAGGAAAAGAGAAGAAAATACACAGACTCATTAAAACACCTTGTGGATAATCTAGTCTGGCTGATGTGCCATGGCATATTCAACTACATAACAGTGGAGATTCCACCTCCTCCCCAAACTGGCACACCCCTACTAGTGTCTGGACATGAAGAAAGCTATGTAAGAGGGCTGCAGTTAAAATAATTAAAAAAAAAAAAAAAAAAAAAAGCAGTCCTATGTAAAATGAAGAAAGCTTCCATTTCTTTTCCTTCCCCTGCTATTTCTCAGGCAAAATTAATACCTTTTCTTTTTTTTTTTTTTTGTAATTCTCTATCTGGCTGTTCTCTATCTCTTAAACCCGGTGACTGGTTGTTTTTATAGAGGCACTTAGAGAAATGTGGCTATTCGTGTTGCTGTTGATAATTGTTGAGTGCTTGCTCCTTTGCAGAGATAGAGTTATCAGCAGAGGTAGTATTCTCAGGTGTTCTTTCAGCCTTTGGAAAATAGTTGTTACTGTAATCTGTAGGCAATTCTCCCTCTAATGCCGTAGGCATGTGCTTCTCCTTTTGTGGCTGTTTACCAATTCTCTAACAGATTAATAGGAGAATAGTTCACTCAGTGACAATCTGAAACTTTAAAACACCCTCAAATGCCTCATTACAGCCCAAATAAAATAGTTTGTTTTCTGTGAATGATTAGTCCCTCTCATATCTTCCTTGCTCCATTGCTTTCAAAATGCTAATCTCAGGGTGCATTTATTTGCTTGTGCCAGCCTGTTTATAGCTACTGTATCCCTTTGGTGGAAGCTTACTGTATCTTCCTCATTTGCAGTAATCAGTGAATTTCCACAATCTATAATCATAATAATAAGTCAGTTGAGGCATGTTTTTCAGAAAACTAATTTCAGTTTCCAGGGCTGGGCTGTCATCTCTACTTCTGTCACGTTATGTAAGATAAAGCAAAATGAATCACAGTGCTGGACAGAGAAGTGTTTGAAAGAGCAATACTAAAGGGTGAAGAATCTTTAGCAGCACATTTCAGAACAGAGCTACTCAGCTGTACTGCAGCATGTTTAGTCTTTATAATAGCTTCTGTGCTTTTTATGAAGTGGTTGAAATATCATTATTCTCAGAACTTTTCAGGCCTTGTAGGTTGCCATAAGGCAGCTTTAGGACCATCACAGTTCACTTGAGTGAATTTGACACACGACACCCAGGTAGAAGATATACACTGCAGTGCCTTTCTAACAGCCAAACAACGGACAGGAGAGGTGGTGGGTTGTTTTTGTTTTTTTTTTTTCCCCGCACATAGAAGGTCTAAGGAAAAAAACAAAAGGCTTTCCACTGTAGGGAAGAATGATCTTGCTAGCTGAAACCCAACAGAGAGAAAGGCTAGGGTGGGAAGGATATGCAATAACAACCATGTTTAATTTTGGCCAGAGTGCCAGTATTAAATCATTTGCACTTAAAGAAGTTTTGAGGTGCATTCTGGTGGTAAAACAGATATATGCGATACTTTTGGTGCCCCTTTCTGTATCGAGAACTGTCCTCTTGTGCTGTGTGACTTTTTGCTGAAGAAAAAGCATAAATGGTGCATCTAACCCTGAGGCAGTTTCCCAGTGGTTTCCAGTTAATGTATTGATCGATTCTGCTGCTATAACCAAGCATACCCTTAGGTAGCATGGAAATAATATATTTTTTTGGCCATTAGTGAAAGAGGTAGGAAAAGAATAGGTAGTCAGACAAATTTTTACTGATTCTTTAAATAATCCTTATTTAAGTGGAACAGAATGTTGTAGACAAACAGTGCCTATGAACAGATACAAAAACTAATTAAAAAAAAATATTTCTGCAACATACAACTTGATTTCTGTTAACAAGTGTAACACAGAAATTTTGAATCATAGACAGTTTTGGACTGCTAAGGACCATCTATTCTAACCCCTAGCTCAAACTGGGTCCAACTAGAACAGGACCTTGGTTCAGTACCTTGACCAACTGAGTTTTGAGCACCTCTAAATCTGGAGGTTCCTCAACTTCTCTGGACACCTGCCCCAGTGTTTGACCTTCCTACGGTGAAAAAATAGAATTTCACATGTCCCAGCTTGTGTTCTTTCCACTATATACCACCAATAAAAGTCTGGCTTTATCTCCTATATACTCTCTGGTTAAGTAGATAGTTGAAGACCGAAAACTTGAAGACAGGTAGCAGAGAAGACCTGAAAAGAGATGATGGTGATTTTATAAATCACACACAGTGAAGTTTTCAAACTGTCTAGCTGCATTTTTAGAGTTACTGAGTATTGGCAGACAGAGCTGTGAAAGATTTGAAAATAAGATGACCTTTCACATGAAGGATCTTGATTTGCAGATGTGCTAGGGAACTATAAATCAATGGTTTATGTCAGTTCTCTGTTTCTTTTGGCTCACAGATTTTTGGAAGATGATCTCTAGGATTTCAAAGTTGGGGGGGGGGGGTTTGTTGTTTGGTTGGTTGGTTGGTTTTTTTTAAATATTGTCTCTAAATGAAGGATTGACTGTCTGAACTCACCGAGCACTGGGTGGTTTGGGATTTTACAGGGATGTGCAGGATTAAAGACAACTGAAAGGTTGGGTATAAGGTAAAACTGCCCACATGTGAGCTTAGCGAATATCTCAGGAAAATTTCCAGCTTGATTAAGTCTGGAAGAGGCAGAGGAGGACCTTCAGATGTGTCATGGGACAGCCACTTTCATTCAGTTTTTATGTTAAAGGAAACTGAATATTTCAGCAGGAATTTATGAAAGGTTCCTCAAGTTGTTTTTCTGTCCTGCATCTCTTCTACCTGTACATTTCATGTCTAAAAAAAAATGAGGTTAGGAGATGTTAGCACCAGCCTTGCAGCAGCAGGGACTGTGCTGGGGTTGAGTGGTCTCTACAAGACAGAAGCAAAACAAAACACCCCAGGGATGGGTTGCCACATGCTGCGCAGAGATGAACTCTGTGCTCAAATTGCCATCGCTAAGAAAGGTTTCATGGACTGAAACAGGTACTGCTGTGCAAGTACTTTGACTGGAAAGAGCAACTTCTAGCATATTTAGAATGAAAACAGCTCAGTTACTTTGTTCTTTAGATTAAGTAAACTGTCTTCCCTCTTTGAATTACCCTGGTTTTGTTTGTTTGTTTGGTTGGTTGGTTGTTTTTTTTTCCTAGAACTTAGAGCAAGAAGTTAATCTAAAACCAGGGTGGTTAAGTGTTGACCCTCATTACAGAGCTTGCTAACTTGGTGGCAGTTCTGGTTCCTTGTTGATGCTTTGATTCTCTTAGGTCACACCTAAATGATTTATCTTGTATGGTTTTTAAGCTGTGCCTCAATTTGTTTCAATTCATGAGCTCCAAGAAAAGACTTTTCCTTTTATTGTTACTTCATTCTGGTTTGTTTTCTTGAATTTGTGAGCAAGTAAACATACTGACAAGTAACCTTTAGGGAGTTTCTAAAGTCAGTTTAGAGGAGGACAATTTGTGATGCTGCTAACCCCTGTCTAGAGTTAACACTTTTGGATATGTCTAATTACACTTTAAGATAAGGATATTAATGCCATCAATCAGCACTGATGGCTCACTATCACAGAATCCAGCCCTTTGGCAACTCTCACATGTGATATAACAGCATAATTAATGGTTATGAAGACACCATTATGTGCAACATAGTATTTCTACCAGTTGGCTTGTAACCATTAAATACCAGGAAAGTGAGGTTGACAAGCTAAAGACCCAGTCAGACAGTGCAGAGACAGAAAGGGAAGGTCAGTCAGTCCTCCTTCAGCCCCCTGTAATATGGCAAAAGGTATTTTTTCCTTAATCTTTGGCTCATAAACCACTGAGAGAAATACTTGTTTTCCACTGCATTCCTGCTTGCTGAAAGTCGAAAGGTATCAGTTTGTAGCTTTTCAGAAATAAAGGCAGATAAAATTGTGTGTGAATGCCACCAGTGCCACCTAGTGTTGGGCAGTCGTGGAGATGTGTAATGTTTCCTAAACATACGCTCGCTCTCCTGCCTTTCAGACAGACACAACCTGACCTCTTTTTTTCCACCCCAAATAGGGCAGGATAGTGTTGCTCCTATATTGTCCTGTTTGCTGAAGTCTTACGAACTGAAGGTAACGGCTCCTGAAAAGCTGTAAAGGCCTTTTATTGCACACTTCTGTGCTTATTTTGCCAGTAGGTTAGCAGGTTGGCAAATGTGTAAGCATCTGTCTGTGTTTTCATGGAGACATTTAAGGTTGGGATTAACAGTGATTGCGTATGTGAACAGTGTCTGAGCAAGACTGAGAAAGTGACTGTATGGACAGCTAGGCTGTAGCAGGAAAATTGGCTGTGTATAAAATGGTAACTAAAAACCTTTCCTCTTTACCCTGTTTTATATGCCCTCACTCTCATTTGTTGTTTTTTCCCTATTACAGCCTTGCATATGTTCTCTGAATAAATCTGACTTTCCAGCCTTGAGCTTGGTTCTTCCCTTTTATTCAAGAAAACAAAACAAAACAGAATATTTACTGTCAAGTTTAGAGAAAAGGTCTTGTGTGCACAGTAAATCAGAGCACTTTCACTTGTTGAAAGCTTCATATATGGACTAGTGTCAAGGAATAAAAGTCCCTGCCTATAAGAATTATTTAAATTCAGTCAAATACACAAACACTGGGCGTATGAGCTGTTGGGATGTTGTTTCACTTTAGCATTCTCTCTGTAGAGACATGTTTCTTTTGCACTGCTGTGTTGTGGGTTTAGTTACTGCTGGGATTTGGGTAGAGCAACAAGGGAAGAAGAGGGCCACTGCAAGGATCCCATCCCACTGTGGCTTCTCTCTTGCCCTTGTAACTATATCATGCCTCAGTGTTCATTCCTAACTTCTCCCCGCATCGCTATCAGAAGGTACACGAAAGTTTGTGTTTCAAGCCCAGCCATTCCCCCTGCCCATGCTGGGGGGCAGTGCAGCAAAGAGAGTGGCAAAGCTTGGGACTAAGGAAGCTTTGTGTCCTTTTTTTCTGACACTGACTGCCCTGTGCAATTTATCCTGCCCTGTGCAATTTATCCTGCCCATGGTGGTATATTTGCACTGAAACAGTGTCTACATGCTACTGAACACAAGAAGGCATTATTATTAGTGCCCTCAAATCAAACAGGCAACTGCATTACCCTGCAGTGAAGCAGGACTTGTTGTCCTGGATGCAAGGCTCTCTTAGTGAGGTTCTGTGGCTCTCACAGACATGCCAACGCGTCTGATGCTAATGCTGCTACCTCTAATTAGGTTCTTCAGAAAAGTATAGTGAGCTTTCTTTAAAAAATAAAGCTATCTTGTCATTGTAGCACAAGGCTCAATGCAGTCTAATTTACCCGCTGCTCAGCACTTACCTGGAATTTAAGTGTGTTCAGAATTCAGCTATGCTTGATTTAGCACAAAGATTTTTAACTCTGTGTTCAAGCTGAGAGTTCCTACATCACCATGCCGTTGCCTTTCATTTCTGTTCAAGGGTGTTCAAGGAAATACCTGGAAATACTGGGTTCGAGGTGACTTCTTGTACTAAATGATTTTTTTAAAGGTCCCTTCTAACCTAAACTGTTCTATAACTTAGTCCAGTGATACAGATTTGTAGCTGAGATGTAAAAGACTTGACCATCAATCCCTTCAGTCTCAGATTCATACAACTTATAAATCCCAGTCCACAAAAAAGATTGCACCTACCTTAGAAATCTCCAAGATTGAGAAAAGCTTCATCTGGAAATCTTCCTTCATGGCTTCCAAGTTCTGAACTAGAGCTCCAAACACTCATAATTAGCTACATTGCAGCTTCAGTATCTTTGCAATTTTGTACATATAAACTTGGAGAAACTTGGACCCCATTTAAAGTATCCCATGTCTTAAGGTAGTAGCTGAAGGGAAATTTGAGACTGTGTCATCTAACTTGAAGGTCTAGTAGCCAGAAGGAAGTTTTGAGACCGACTGGGGCATCTAAATTAAAGCTCTAGGGCTTCAAAAACTCACTGCCTAAAGAGCTAGGTAATTTCTGAGGTTTCTTGGAACATACAACTTCTAGCCATCTGTGCTTCAGATGCTATATCCTGGGAGTGTTATGAGGATAAATGTTAGATACCGGTGCCCAGAACTTAAAGAGGGCCACATCTGTATCTTCTCTAATGTACTCATTTTATCTGGGCTTTGATAAAGTCCCTTGTAGCCAAGAATAACACTGCGTAGTGTGGGCAAGTCAGTCAAGCTCATGGGGTTTGGAGAACAAGCACAGTAAAAGCCTTTTTATCACACCCATGTCTCAACATCACTAAATGCAAGAGATGAATTGCTGCAGTATCCATTATTTCCTGATTGTCCTGCCCAAGGGAAGCCCGCTTCTCTTTGAGAGGAAAAGCTTTGGATCTCCACCGATGCCTATGTAGAGATAAGCGTTTGCAGGAGCTGTTTGCTAAACTGCATTCAGATCTCAGGAGATTCTCAGGTGATCTCTTGAGCAGCAACACTTCCTGTATCTAAACTGCTTTTTGTTTCTTGAGTGCTCTACACATGGAGAGTCATCTCTCTATGATGCTGATTGACCGCATGTACCATACAGCTCTTCCTATTAGCTCCTGCATGGTCCCATAGCTGTCATTTCAACTGGTTTACCAATGGTACCACCTTCTGAGTATGAAACTCCTTACAGCTCACTTTTTTTTTTTTTAACTTTACCTAGTTCACACACTGCTAACCTTCATCTGAAGCTGTGTGGTTCTCTGATCATTAATACTAGATGTGTGCATGAATGGATTGCTCAGCAGTACAATTTTTGATCCAGATCCAGTGTTGAATTTCTGTCACATTTCTGTCAAATTAGCAAGAGCTTACGTGAGCTTTAAGCTTTATGCCAGCATTATGCTGGCTGGGAAGGACAGATGATGCCTAATCTGAATAAAGTTAAACAGGTGAGGACAGCAGATGACACTTTATCTGTCACAGAGCTTCTTGATGCGAAACAAACCCATAAGAGTGATTTCTTAAACGTGAATAGGCAGATTCCATTCTCGACAGATCAGAGTTATAGCCAAGCAGCCTTTCTGATGCAATACAGGATGCCCTAAAGCTACATGTGCTGTCTGATTAAGTTATGACCTTATACGAGTGTAAGTCCTTTTGGAATAAGCCTTGTTTCCATTGTCATTGTAGAAATTCAGTAGTAAAGTTTGATGCTTTTCCAGTGTCTTAAAAATATATAAAAATATTGAAGTTTACTGATCAATAAATCACTACGCTGTTCTTCTCTTAGGAGTGGATAGTGATTGTTGCTCTCCCTGATGCAAAGTTTTGTTGATGGCATCTTTGTATCTTTTGCTTCATTCATTTTTTGTGTGTTTTTAACTTTCGACTGCATGATATTTAGAATGAATCAAATGGTACTTTGAAGCAGCAGACAAAAATCAGATTTTATTGTTCTTTTAAATCAATATTGTTAAAGAGTACCAGAATAAATTTTCTTTATGGCACTATTAGTCCTGCATGCCATTGCCATTTTTAGTCGAAGTTGTAATTTATATGATAATAACAGCAACAATGGAAAACATCCTTTGGCAAGATGAAATACAAATGATAATACATCTACTCATCACACTACAGCATTTCTATCAACAGTCGGAACGACAGAGGTCTGAAAATGAAAGATACTGAGGAGAAGCACCTCGAAATGGACACTGTTTCAGTCTGGGAAAAGGATGATCAGAATTAATTTTTCTTGGCTAGACTAGGAACATTTCTAGGCAGAAAACTAAGTTTATACATGAATGTTAGTGAAAAGCAACACTACGTGTCTCACAAAGCACTTCCTGAGATTTTTTTGAAGATTACGATGTTCTTTTCTCAAGAGTATCTATGTTGCCCTGCTTTTCTTGTGCTTACTTGGACCATCCCCTGACTCAGAGCAGATATTATTGCTTTTCCAAAACCAGTCCCAGAATATTGTGGACCCAGTCTTCCTCTTCTTCTGCACAAAATTCTGATTTACTCACTCCAAAGTCAAAACAGGTGATAGCAATTCTGATGCCTTTGGCTGTAATCTTGACCTGAAAGTCAAAACTCTGTTTAGTTGCCCAGATGACTACTTAACCAAAGCCTGTATCATCACAGTACTTACTATTTTTTTTTTCCAAATGAGCCTAACTTCAGACATCTTATCTTTTAAGGAAACTCTAGTAAAGACTTCTCTTGCATGAATCTAGAATCATGAATGTAGAAGGTTGGCAAGGCCCCTGAGAAATAACCCTCTCCATATGTTTGCAGAGAGACAGGATCTTGGTATGCCATGACCTTCTCTCAAGAGATGGTTGTCTGTTGGTTGCTCAAAAGCATACAGTAAAGGCTGTTTCGTATCTTCTTCAGGTAGCCAGCTCCTGCCTGTCACTTGCCTTCCCACTGTTCACCTTGCATCTCACCTAGCTGTTCTTTGCTGGAAGCTAAACCGTATTGCTCCTGTCTTTTAATGCAGACAGCCTCAAACATCAACATCACAAATGGCTTTCTGTGATTTATACACCTTGAATGTGTCAATATGAAATGTATAATTTGATAGAGTTGGGTTTTGTTGATTATTTTCCCAACAGTATCACATATTTACTTTGTGGTCCATAAAACTGTAGATCCTTTTTTGCAGCCTGGTTGGTTATTCCCTGCTTTTATTCAAACATTTGGTTTATCTTTCCTAAGTACAATGCTTCCTTCTTGTCTCTACAGTCTTTGTCTTGATAATTTCAGGCATTTGTTCGCTGTACAAAGATCACTTTGTTTTCCAGTCCTGTCATCCCTCAAGTCTGGTGCCTTCCAAAAATCCTGTTCTTTGAGCTGGAATAAGAATAATGTACAAGACCAGATTTGGGATATTATTTGCAAGAATCACTCTAGGAAGGTCGCCCCTAGTCTGCCCTATTTTTACAGTTAAGTTTGGAGAACATGTATAGCTATTTAGAGTTCTTCTAAAAAAAAAACCCCAGCATTCTGCAGTTCTATGGGTCTCTTCTACTCTTCTTTCTCTCTCACTCACTTCCTTTATAAAGTAGGTACTTTAATTTTCCTTCTTCAGTCCTGTGGGATCACTCCACCCTTCAACGCTTTTTGATGTTGACTGTTAAGACTGTTCTTTAAATGTTGGTGGATTTCATCAAGCATCACTCATGCACATATATCTAATTCATCTGAATGTTCTTCACCTTTTGCCTGAAGATGGAACAAAAGGCACTATCAAACCAATCTTCTTCACACCAGCTGTCGATTGCTCTCCTTTCCAGTCAGGCATGGGGTTTTAATCTCTGTTGCCTCCCTGTGTGTCTCACGTATTTTGCTTATTTAATTCTATCTTTTGCTAGCTTTATCTTGTGCAGGATTTTTTTTAGTGTATATTTTTTTTACCTGTGCTATTCCTTTATAGTCATCTACAGCTGTGTGTCCTCTTTCCACTTCTTTTTTTTTTGTAATGTCTTTCTGAAATTCAGATCTGCAATGAGCTTCTGATACAGTTGTAATGTTCTCTTGCAGTGCTTCTTATCTTTCACCTGTATTGGGACACTTTGGCATTGTGACTTTAGTGAAGTCTCTCTCAGTAGTGCTAACTCTCAAACAGTACACCTTTATCCCTTGGATTTTGTTCCTAACAAAATTTTCCTGATAGTTTTTTTTTTGTTGGACTTCTTACTTTCTTGCTTTCTCACCATCCTTTTCTCATCAAAGTAATCTTTTGTGATATTCTACAAATTGTTCTGACTTTCCAGCCAGTTCTCCCTAGTTTGAAGGAGGGGGAAAAAATCCGCCAATCATTTCGCTTAATTGATAGCTATCCTAAAATGTTTTGTTTCCATCTTAGCTTATAGCTTGAGTGCATCCCAAAAGCCATCTTCTCCTTATGGTTAAGCTAATTTGGCATGAGCACTCTTTGTGGGAATTGTACACATTTAAACTCGCAGCAGGGAAACGGGTTCAGAAAAGCTTCTACCCGCTTAGTGTACAACAGTGTCACCAGGGTTGCCCCTCCTCTGCTGTGTAAAGCACTGTTATGCACTCTGATGTTAGGTAATTTGACAACTAGGGCATCATCAAATATAGAAGTTGTCTGGTGAACTGCGGTTGAGTTTTGCAGAGTTGCGTGGCACTAAATGCTCCTTTGACTGGCAGGAGAAATTTGATTAATTTGAGATACATGTATGCATATATAAACACGTCCCAGTGAAGTTATAGATTTTCCTTTCCTTACAGTACTATTTTTGAAAACATCATGTGGTTACTTTCAGTTTTCTGTTCTTACCAGTTCTGTGCTTTGTACTTCTTAATCCATTCCCAAGCACAGCTTCATTCATTCTCTGCTTCCAGCTAAGAATCTGTAATAGGCTGGTCCTGGGAAACATACCACCACCCCACCCCACCCTCCCTGTTCTTCAGAACTTCTTGAAATTTTGACTCTTCTCTACCATCTGAACTTAGCACATACCATTTTCTCATATGTTCTGCATCCCTTTCTCCCTTTTTTCCTTACTTGTTACTCTAGGTCATACTTGATACTAACATACCAGTCCTACAAATTGCCTCATCACGTTCCTGCAGTGCTGGCAGTTCCACCCATGTACTAGGATTTCAAATCCTTCCTGTTTTATTAACCACATTCCTAACATCTGGGAATAGATGGCTCAACAGGCTGCCTTATTGGTCTCCCCAGTTTCCCTTGTCCTGTCAACATCAGCTGCCTACCTACAACGATGACGGATTTCTCTTTTTATGTCAAGTCTTCCCCTCACTCACCTTTTGCAGGATGCTGTGTTCCATGTTCAGTAAAGACCAGTGCTCAATACTCCCCAGGTATCCTTGTATCCTACATGCTGATGATCCATGCTTTGGAAATCCTCTCTGTTCACTTGATGTTGAGCATCGATGTGCAATAATAGATTAAAGCAGCCCTGCAAATCTGACAGGGAAAAGGATTAGCCCAAGTGCCATCTATGCTTTTTTGCCATTTATACTGATAATAAAAAATAATGAAAGTTGCATGTCTGCCAAGAAACAAACTCCCTTGGTTGAATGGGTGAGAAGAATTTTGTAAGGCAAGATTAAAGCATGTTCCCTTCTCTGCTGGGATCTGAGTGTCAACCTTTTGTTTGTGAACTGAGAAATTAATTGCTCCACAATACAAAGAACACAATCTTTCACTAGTTTAAAGTTCATCACTTTCAGTGACTCTGCTGGAAGAACTATGTCCCTGATTAGCTAAACACCAATTATCCTGCATCATTCCATAATTCCTCCCCAATTACATTCTTCATTCTCACAGAGCATCCAAATACCCTATATTAAAAACTCCAGTGATTTAAATCAGAGAGAACTGGAATCTTCATCTTCAGACAGGCCTTGGGTGCCTTTGTGTGATGTCCAGTATTTCCCTGGGGACTGTGATTTTCTGGGCCATGGGCCAGAAAATCTCTTCACTTGAAACTTGACTGAGACCACTGAGTTCATGTCAAACTGAAACACCTCACTTTTAGCTGCTCTTCACTTGCACACTATTTCAGTCAGCTTTGGAGATCAGAGATCATCTAAGCTGTCAACTGTACAGCATCTAAAGCTGCAGAAGTAGTATAATAAAATGTTCACTATATATGTTCATAAAGTTATCTTTGTTTGTTAGTATTCTCTTTGTTGTTGCTACAACACTACTGGAGGTTGTCAGAATCTTCTGAAAGTAATTCTGATTATCTTGTACCCTTTGGAACTAGTGGGTTCAGAATAAGTAATGAATTTAAACAAGGCGTATCCTAATTTCTCCACATTCATTTGGAATTGCCAGCAACGTATATTTATCCTGGAACTGCCAGAGTGTAACAAGTTTTGCCTTTTTTTTGTCATTGCCATGGCCATGCTGCCTGCATTGGTGGTTTCTCTCTGACATTTTCTCCTCACCACACCTCTCCCTACTCCATCAGAGCTGAACAAATATAGTAGTGGCTGCAGAAAGGGGAGGAGAAGGAAGAGTAGAGCACCATAGAAGTTGGCAAGCTTGCTCAGATGCTCTATCTTGAGCTCATGGGAAGAGTGGTCCACCTCCAGTGACAGAAAGCATAAAGCATGGATGGAGTAGAGGTTTATACAAGTAACAAATGACCTATGAGTTTATTCAGAAGAACCTCTGTGAGCAAAGAACAAACTCACAGGGACATCTGTGTCTTTTGTGAAGCATCAGTACTGCAACACATTGCATTGTCCTGCTCTCTTTGATCTCCATCATAACCTGGAAGATCTAGCTGCAACCTGTCTAACAATTATC
>JAAGNO010013080.1:0-37317 GCA_033439905.1 Ceryle rudis | reverse complement strand
AATCTTGAAGCCAAAAGAACCACCTAAGTTTTGCTTTAATTTTAAATTTTTTTTTTTTTTTTAAACAAGGTCCCCGTTCCTCAGGTGGTCCTTAGCTGGTCACAAGTTTCAGGAGTTCAGAAGCACAAATCCTGGAGGTGCTTGGTAGCCAGATGCTATAAATGAGTGTATATCTTTCAAAGGGCAAAACCCACTATACTAGTCTTAAAGAAAAAAGGAGAATCTTGCCAATCTGTCTAATGCTTTTAACCTTTAGCAAATAATTTTTGTGGTTTATGGTACAATTACAGGAAAGGATGAATATTTATATAATTAAATAAGATTTATGGTGTTCCTTTTGCATACAATTAACATATCAAACTGTTCCTTTTTTCAGACTGTGAATATATTAAAATTGTTAAGTAAAACCAGGCCTACCACTCCATTTTACTTGAGATCATGTCTCCCCATTAAAAATGAGATTTATCACTATTTACAAATGCTTCCCTTTTCTCAGTTCAGCAGTCAGCTTTATAAGCAGGTTATTGCTTTGACTTTTAGTCTAGAAACTAGGCCTGTTCTGCTTAACTTCCTATTGAAAAATGCTGTCAAAAGACTTTCTGGATTCTAGGTTATATTACATCCGACTCATTCCTATCCTGATGTCCTTATCAATGCATTCTGTCATATTCTTCTGATAGTACTCCTTTTCAGTGAACCCATGATGATAACTTCCCTTTTTAATGAGCCCATTTCTCCATATCTCTGTAAGAAGATTCCCAAATCTTTTTGGTAAAACAAATAGGTATAACAAATCTCTCAAATGAGATAATTACTAAAAAAATGTTTCTAAGTCATCCCGTTGCCTGTCTTTCCAAGCTAGCCCATAGAGAGGTATGCAATGCAGGTGGCTAAATATTTAAGGAAAAGGGAATTACTTCCTTCTGTCACACTGTAACCCTCATGTCTATGGGTGACTGTTATTTCAGCACCTTTGGCAAGGCTTGGAGATTTGAAAGCGGGAAGATAGGCTTATGAGTATGTAGTGATAACAATTACCTGGTAATCACCTAACTTTTGCTAATACTCCCAGTAGTGAGCTAAGACAAATGTGCTGTTAGGCTGAGCATTAATACATTTATAGCTCCCAAGGCAGTCACACACTGAGCTTTGTCTGGTGAGGCACTCGGCGTGTAGTGAAATGTTCATCTTCAGAGCACCTTGTAATGTGCTGACCCTTGATCTTGCAGAGCTGCCACTTCCTCCTTTGCTTCTTCTATTACCATTTTTACCTTGCCATGTCTCTACATTCTTGGGTTTTTTCCTAAATCTCTGATGCTTGACTTCTTTGTTTTTAACTTACTAATATTGACTTTGTCTTGTCTCATCTCCTGATCCTTTATTTCTTTCTGCTTACTTCCCTTGCATGGCTTATAGCCTATGAGCTGTCTCTATTAAGAACGTAGGTGGTAGGATAGCTTTGGCTTGTTGTTAAAATTATTTTGGTAGAAATAGGCCCTGTGTCAGAACATCCCCAGAATATGTCTATGTATTGGCTCATGTAGAAGGATGAGTGATGGAAAAGTAGTCCTGTATCTTCTGCAGACAGAGGCTGTAAGGGGAGTGCTTCCATAAAGATGGTTACCATAGGAAGATCTTCCTGAAATATGAGCACAGTTTGCTAATTTTGTTATCTTGACCAGAGATATAGAATATAGTCAGTACCAATAGCTCAAATCAGTGATGTGAAAGAAGGGGAAAACAGAACTTTGAAATTTCTGGATAAAAGCTGACTTTAAAATGCAAATTTTCATTAATATTTACTACTATGACCAAGGTGCTCACTTTTGACTTTTTTTGTGCATAGCAATTATAGTTGTAAACAACAGTGTAAGAAAATATCTCTATATAGAGATCATGGAAAACTTGCATATGAGCTTCTCAGTCTTGCAGTCTCCTGAGGGGCACTGACGTGGCTCCCAAGCAGAACCTCCAGGGCCTAAGGTCTTCCAGACTTCATGTTGTCTGGCCCTGCAAATATTATTATGCACTAGAGTTACAGAAACAGCACGGGCAAAACTGCATATATTAAATGGATTGCTACATGTATAGTGTATTTAGAAAATGATGACTTCAAACTGTATGTTACAAATAAAATTCAGTGATAGCTGAACAGGATTGAGGATCTTAAATCACTATTTTCTATTAAATAATCACATATTTCATTGCTCTATTTAGCTTTCTAAATTGCACATTTCATTTTGAATTTGATGAAACTGGTATATTGCCTATTAGTTATGAATCCAAGAACAGTCAGCACATTTTAAGTGAATGTGCTGATTAAATAGGAAAGAATAACTGGGTCCTCCTACACAGAGCAGAAAAGAGGAATATTTTATTGCAGTGAAAGCCCATTCAGCTTCCCACAAACCATCTCTACAGATGAGTATTATGGTTCTTAGCTCAAAAGGCAGGGCATCTGGGATGACTATAAAAACTTTAAGGTTTTAGAGTTGGACCTTACCTGCCATTGTCTTTTATTTCAGTCTGTCATTTCAACAATTTTCATTCTATTTATGCCTTTAAAAAAACCAAACAAAACCTGTTTTCATTTTTTTGCTTCACCCATCATTTTCTACAGACAAGTCAGGGTACTGGCAGCTTTCCATGAAAAGTTATTCCTGCTTCTGCTGCATAATAATAATAAATTTGTAAAAAGAAAATCTCAAAATATAATTTAAATGTACTACTCAAATATTTCCAACAATTTAGAAACAGTACAGTTCCCAGTGGTGTGACAACCAACAAATCCATTTATATTAGTTCCTTCTGAGCAAAGAGAAACCTGGGCTTATTTTAAAAATTGACAGAAGATGGATGCTTTGATTCCATTGCAGATCAGTGGGAACAAACTACTTGTTTCCCTAGAGCACCTAAGTCCCTTGGCCTCCTTGAAAACCCCAACCTGCATAGAAATTGCCTCGATGACACTCCTCAGGGATAAACCTATTGAAGGTGGGATGGCAGTCCTGTCTAAGATCTGTCTCCATATAAAGCAATGAGAGGCTTGAAATCTGTCCCCCAGCTCTGCTAATCTTGCTAGGATCAATTTGTTTGGATGTAAATGGCTGCTGTTCATCGGCTGTTTTACTGAAGCCCCACAGTCCCTCTCATTAATAAGGATGCTCAAAGAAAACATGCTGTGCTTTTATTTGTACATCTTCATCTTCTTACTCATTATAAGTAACAGTTTTACTGAGTGTTTCAATGCCTAATCATGTTGTTTTGTTTTGGTTTGTTTTTTTTTTTTCCTTTCCAATCCATAGCTGTGGTTTAATATACCATTACAATTTAAAGCCCCTGTAAAGAAAAAGTGGTTCTTATCTGCTGCAGAAATTACTTTCATTAAGCACATTCCGACAGTGTATGGGAGCGTGGAGGTACTCAAGAAAAGCTGTAAATTGCAGTGCTGTTAACTGCAAGCATACTAGATGGCACAGAAGCCTCATCAGCTTTGGGAATAATGAATCAAAACAATGGTTTTTTGCATTAACACTGATTACAAATAAAGGCACCGGTGTTTTCAGATTGGCAGTGGACTCCTGCTAAGCTTTGATCAGGGCTCTTGTTAGGTGTGCCATCTCGGGGATGACAGAGATCTTTCCAAGGAGAGTGTGTCCCAAAGCCAGAGAAGACACGTGCACAGTGACAGCATACACCTAGCAGACTGCAGCCTGATTTCCTAGGGATATGACGTAATTTGTCACCTTCTGTTCCAAGCCAGTTGCTGTGGTATAGAGATCTTGGCTGACTTATGCCCTTAGAGAAAAGCCCAACAGATTTATGTTTAGTATCAGTTGTGATGTTATCAAATTCAGCAGCAACCTAGTGACTGCGGAAGCAGGATAGATTAGGAAGCTCCTAGATGCTACAGTGAACATCCAGTGTGGTTCCCATCCAACAAACGAGAACCCATATATCCTTCCTTTTCTTTCCTGTTTCCCTTTCTATGGAATTGTCCTAAATAAGAGAGCAGTCCCCTCTGCAAAAAAACTAACAGATTTCACAGTTAGCAAATTGAAGTGATATTCAGCTTACCTATCCTGAATTATTTTAATTGCTTTCTCTTCTGTTTTTACCTTTGTGGAAATTACAGTAAGAGTCACCATTTAGTTAATCTTGATTACATACAGTGTGATACTCATATTCATAAAGTGCACAGGAATATATATCGAGGCAGAAACACCCCTTTCCAATTCCTGGGCCTCCCTGAGCACTGTGAAACAGTGACTTTTCTCTGTGGTATTGCATTCCTAAGTAGCACAAGCAGCACAAAATCTGTGACTGAGAAAATGCATGACTCTGGTCAATTAGTCACATGGGACAGGACAATCCCTGCCAGCAGCAAAAGTAATACTTAAATAACAACTAAAAGATAAAAATAAATCCATGAACATGGCTAGAGAGATGTTAGATTAAGACTCATGTTGTGTCTCCAAGGCTCCATGACCAAACATCCTGAGCAATACTGTACAAGTTAATTAACCCATGAGAATTATTTTCTCTAAACTGAACACAAAAGTAGTTTCATACTTCAGGAAAGTGTTTGAGACTACATAAGTAACAGATAGTCCTTTGATTCCATCTTCTCAAGTTGAAGGTGGCATAGGAGTGTGAAGCACTCCTTTCATTTAAAATGTAATCACCTGCAGCTTAAGGAATGCACTCCATGGCCTACAGAGAGAGGAATCTCACTAAAGAACCCATTGAGGCACCTTCTCGTGTTAACAGGTAGCTGCTGAGGGAGTCTGGGAGTGGCACAGATCCCTGGCCATCTTTGTGCTTCACACCAGAGGAGGATGTAGACCGTTACTTTCCAAGTGTTAAGACAAATTGTTTGGAAGAGCACACTTAAGTGACATATGTCCAGTCTCAATGATTAAGTACTGAATAAGGCTTAGGCATGGCAGAGATTAGTAATAATATTTATTTTCACAAATATATGTGAATAGCCTTGTATGTATTTATGAAGCAATTAATTTTGAGGGAAAAAATACTAAATGCATCGAATCTATTACTGAATGGAGTGAAATTCACCAGCCAATGTCAGATACAAGCTAAACAGTGATCAGCTTTGACTAAATCCTCAGCTATGTTCTTTACCAATTCTAAGCACCACCTTCCACACAACAGCAAAGGGGTAATTTAACATATAGGTATGTTCCCTTGATTATACAAAAAAAAAAAAAAAAGCAGTAGTTGTTAGAGTCATTGTCAAGAAAAATCCCAGGGGTTAATAAGCATGCAATTGGTTTATACCCATGGGGCTATTAACCTATCATTTCTTGCAGGATTTATGCACAAAACTCAGTGGGAGTTTCCTGGGAAGATTTGCATGTCTAGTTCCCATTAGAGTTAATAGGAGGTGTGCATCTAAATGCCTTCTACACAGGTAGGGGATAAGCTTCTTTGAAGTCTCTAAAGAAAATTTCTAGTTTGCTCTTACTCTAATGTATTGAACCCAACAGACAGCTCAGATTTGTCCTATACTTTATCTTTTTGTCACACTAAAATTTTCAGCTCAGAAAACTGTCTTCCCGTCTCTTTCTTCATCTTATTGCTTATTCTTCCCTTCTGTATTCTTCCCCTTCCACTTCTTCTCTTTTATTACTAGATGGACAGCTTAAAAATCTTTCCTGAAGTGAGAAATAACATTGTTCTCTTCACCTCAGCAGTGTTATACTTGTTCAAGCTGGAAGAAAACCAAGGAAATACTCTGCTCAGCTTGATTCTTAATGCAAAAGCTAATAGAGATGTGTAATTCCTTCCCAAAGGAGGCTGTTGTTGCAAGAGGGGCAATACAGGGTTTCAAAGGCAGACTAGTCAAGTACGTGTTCGAGAAACCCATCGAGGGTCACTAGATAGACAAATGACACAAGGATCAAGAAATCCCTGAACTGGACGTAGCTGGCAGCTGCAAGAACACCCAGGAGAAGTATTACAAATGAGTGCCCTTTTCCTTCTCTCTGTTGGCTATTTACATATGGCCACTGTTGGAGATAGGATGTTGATCTGAAGCAGTCTGCCTGGTATTGCATGATGTTGAACGTTCCCATATTAGTCCATGTCTTTATCTTACCATGTGCTGGCCCTGCACTTCAGAAGTTTAGTAGATTAATCTTCAGGTCTGCAATACTGATGAGGAAGGGAAGAAACTGCCTGACTGTTGCTGTACTTTGTGCCTGGGGGGAAGGTGTGTTGTGCTGAGGGGTGCTCTCTCAGTACCCCTAACTTTCCCTGCTTATTCTGAAGTCCAAAGGAGAGATAGACAGCACCAGGCTGACCTTAGGAAAGGAGAAGAGAGATAAACAGTATTCCCCAAGGGATTCTGAAGCTGAGGAGGGGCAGCAGAATAGTGGCTAACAAGTTAACAGCGGCTGTGAAATCAAGCTGTCAATGAATGTATGTGCTTTTGCTACATGTCAGCAGGACTCAGTCCTGCAAATTGCTTCTGAGGAAGCAATGCCTAAGGAAAATCAAAAACCAGGAGAGTGTTGGAAAGTAGTAGTCTTCCTTTGATGGTGAGCTTGTCTCAGATCTCAAATACCATATCTTGTCCAGCATGTTGTTGGTAAATCTTTAAGCAGCAAGTACAGCTGGGATGTACTAGTTATAGATCCACTGGACTCCATGGAGCAAAGCTAAATTTTATTCAAGGTTTTTGAAGTGTATTTATACACATTTATCTTTATCAATGATCTGGATGAGGGGATCAAGTGCACTTTCAGTAAGTCTGATAACACCAAATTGAGCAGGACTGTTGATCTGCTCAAGGGTAGAAAGGGTCTACAGAGGGATCTGGACAGGTTGAATTGATGGGCCAAAGTCAATTGTATGAGTTTTAACAAGGCCAAGGGCCAGGTCCTCCACTTTGGTCACAACTTCAACCAATGCTACAGACTTGGGGAGAAGTGGCTGGAAAGTTGCCTGTCAGAAAAGGATCTACGGGTGCTGGTGGACTGCTGCCTGAACATGAGCCAGCAGTGTGCCCAGGTGGCCAAGAAGGCAAATGGCATCCTGGCCTGTATCAGAAATTGTGTCCAGCAGGACTAGGGCAGTGATTGTGCCCCTGTACTTGGCACTTGTGAGACTGCACCTTGAGTACTGTGTTCAGTTCTGGGCACCACAGAAAAGCATTGAGGTCCTGGAATGGGTCCAGAAAAGGGCAACAAAGCTGGTGAGGGCTGTGGAGAACGTCTTATGAGGAGTGGCTGAGGAAACTAGGATTGTTCAGTCTGGAAAAGAGGAGGTTGTAATGAGGTGGGTGTTGGTCTGCTCCTAATTAAGAAGCAATAGGACGAGAGGAAATGGGCTTAAGTTGCACCAGGGGAGGTTTAGATTTGTTATTATGAAAACCTTCCTTACTGAAAGAGTGGTGAAGCACTGGCACAGGCTGCCTAGGGCAGTGGTGGAGTCACCATCCCTGGAGGTGTTCAAAAAATGGGTAGATGTGGCACTTCAGGACATAGTTCAGTGGTCATGATAATGTTAGGTAAATGGTTGGACTTGATGATCTTGGAGGTCTTTTCCAACTTTAATAATTCTGTTATTCTGTATTAACACTAGGATTTCCATGCTATTTTTTTTTGACAAAGGTAAGAGAATACTTCGCTACCGGTTCCAGCAATGGAAGTGAGATATTTCCTAACTTGGTTCTTTTGGGGAATGAATCTACTCTTTTACCTCCTGTTGCTGAACTGTGGTGTGAGGTTGCTGTGTGAAGCTGAACAGATGCTGTGTGGCATCCTAAATATACCATATGTTGCAAAGTGGGGGATGTGGATTCTTAAATGTATAATTTGCAGAGCAATTTAGAAATCTCTTGTGACAAATGATTCAGCTCTTCTGAACTCCTTTCTTTTGACCTGTGTTTGTAGAGCAGCTAGCATATAGTGCTCTAGTTCATATTTGGACCTTTTTGCACGCGGTATGTGTTATTCACACTTATTTAGTTACCTGCTTTGTCACTTTACAGCATAGTGCATGAATTCTAAAGATAGGGCTGCAGGTTATGCTATTTAGAAATCTTGAGCAGCAATAGGATTTGAGCATGTGTTTCTGTATACTTTTTTTAAAATGTTCTTAAGTGGTCAATGAAAGCATCACAGGTTGACTGCGGAACATACAGTGTGTACTTGTGTATCTTTCTCCCCCTCAAACCTCTGTCCCTCCATTTTCTTCAGAGTAACATAAAAGAAACAAATGCTTTGATTTTTCTGTTCCCTATAGCACTGCAGAGGGAATGTATGTCTCCTAAGGCAATGCTTAAGGTTGTTCCAGCGATTGCAGCTTCCAAAGGATTGCTGCCTTAGAGAGGAAGCAGTTTCAAATTAAAAATGAAACCAAAAAAATAATCAAACCCTCCTTTTTATAACTTTGGCTCCCAAACTGGGTTTGTAATTTGCTGCACCTGTAGTCCATTATCCATCCAAAACAATTGCTGTTTTCCAGTGATCAGCTGCTCTGCCAGTATGAGAGGCAGCTGGGTTGCCGTGGCCAAGTAGTGAAGCACAAAGCAATGAAATCTTCTGGGCCCACATTCTTCTCTTTTTAAAGTACACAGAGAAATAATCTTTCTGCTTCAAAATAAGACTTCCTTCTAAAATAAAAATAGCATTATTTCAGGTTTTAAATAGAAAGTTGGGAGTAGTTGTTTTGGAGCTTTTTTTTTATGTGGACAGATGTTCTCAGCAGACACCAATTGCCTTATTCTTTCTAATGAACAATATTAAAACATTAGGGATACTGTGTGTCCTGAACTGCTGTGGCACAGCCTCTTGCTCCCTGGCTTCTGTAACTTTGTCACTGCTGTCACAAGAAACTTTGTCTGTCTTTGCTGTGCTTCTCAGACCTTCTCCCAGCTACTGATGCTGAATGTTTAGCTGTTGAAATATGAGGAACTTTTTGCCATCCCTTGTGTATTTTATGCATCATATAAAATTTATGTTGAAAAAATGCAACTTTATGAAATAATCTGACCCTGCTTCTAGCTTTAGTGAAATTCACCCCATTACATATCTGTATGACTAAGTCAACAGTATTACACAAAAGTAAAACAGGTTAAAATAACAATAATAGAAAGGCGAGCATATAAGGGACAGGCTACAGTGTTTAGATATTAACTTTTCTTTTTAAGAGGTGTAGAGTAAGTCACTACATATAAGTGTTTGATGGAGCTACGGCTCATAAAAGTGGTTCTTCTCCATCTACTCCTCCTGGATTCATTCTCTGCATGGGATCCACTCTTATTAAAGCTGAGCAATGAGGTTGTAAAGGCCAGTTAATGGGGAGAAAGCAACTTCCCTCTCTGTTTGCTTTAATATGTCAGTGCAGTTTTAAGGGTGAATTGTACTTTTGAGAGAGATTTCCAGGAATAGTCACTACTTTCCAGGAAGAAATAAAGCTTTAATCTCTCATATTTCTTAAGAGTTTGATTATCAAATCAGATTAGCCTGGTAACAGAAGATGGCAACTCCATAGGAACATCCCAGGGGACTGTTGGAGCAGGTGAGGCTATGGTACTCTGTCTGTTGGGCCTGGAAGAAAAATAAGTGTTGTCTGATACTTAGGTCTCAACTTGGTTATCACAGTGTAGGCATCTTGTGCTGTCTGAGACACCATAAAGTATACAAAATGCCTGGATTAGGACTAGCAGGTTTGAGATTAAAACAAGCAAACAACCAACAACAACAAAAAAACCCACCACACCCCAAATAAAAAGATCCCCATATCCCCATATCCTTCTGTAGCAGTGGGTAAAAATCATTGTGGGTACCCTGAACAGTGAATTCCCAGTCATACAGCTAGGAAGATTGCAACTGACCAAAAAGGCAAAAACTAGAGCTAATTTTTTTTTTTGGTCAATCTGTAATTTCAGAACAATTTGTCAAGAGATACTAAAATAAAAACAAAAAAAACCCCAAGATCCAGATATCAATGAAGTACATAAACTTGGGTGTGAGATGTGATTCAGTACATGGTGCCTGACACCACCTGAATACCTAGGTCTGATGGTATTTTTCAGACCTGATAATCAGGATTGAATCTAGTTTTCTGTATTTGATTGAATACTCCCTTGAGAATTTCTCTCCTATTGCTTTTGAAATAGTGTAGAATAGAATAGGTCAGTACTAGTAATGGATAAACTTCAAAAGTTTCTAAAATTGAGCTCAAGTTGCAGGGTTTTTGGAGGCTTATTATAGCTTTCAAAAGTAGTATGGCAGTCTTGCAAGGGTGCAATGAGAAAAGGACCTTCCTAAGGAACTGTTTTACTTCTAGGAGATATTTTGAGACCTTCTCTATGATAATTTGGGTTTTTTCTTCTCAAGAAATTGGAAGTATAGTGACATTAAAGCTTAATGTAAAATGTAATTAAAGTTAAAAAATACCATAGACTGTGGTTCAAATTTGGCTTCCATTTAGTGCAATATGGCTACTGTTCTTAGAAAATTTTCCCCTCTATGCATATCATACAGTAAGGCGGCTTTGTGAAGAAAGGCAATATAAGTGCTTGTCTTAATAAGAAAGATGTAAGCAACATTTGAATCTCAGCATGGGAGGGTCAGCAGGAGGAAAACTCTTCCTGACATAGCAAACACAGGATCTTCGTTGCTTGAATAGTTCAAACACCAGGAAGTTGCATGGTCTAAACAGACGAAATCTTTCATCAGGGCCGAGTCCTCACCACTAACAAAGACAACAAACTTGAAAGGATGCCTTACTTTGCTTTTTTTTTTTTTCCTCCTCAACCACCTACTTACTTGTTCCTCTGATCTACATCTGAAAGAAGAACTTGTTCAAAATCACTTTAAGATATGACAAGATACAAGCAGATCTACATCCGAAGCATTACATTCAGTGGATGTATTTTAAGTCTCTTTATAAAGCAAAAAATGGAAGAGTTGCACAAAAAGTTTTGCAGTGATTTTAAGACAAGAGTTCCCATCTTTCATTTTCTATAGCAAAACTGACAAGAATGTTTTACTAGCTAAAAATATGGTATAATAGATAGCACTTCCTTCTTTGAGATGTCCTTTCATTTCAACGTGAAATTTGAACTACTGAGCTGCTGCAGGGTTCAGTGTGAATGTTTTCAGTCTCAAGGATTCACAATCACATATCAAGCTCAAAAAAGGTGTTAAGTTAAAGTAAACACGCATGCACTCATGCATATGCTGACCATATTATAGCAGCAATAAAGAATGAGGACATAGGAGGGATTTACTTAGTCTTCTAGTTTTAGAATTTTTAGAGCCCACTCACTTCCTCAGTTTTAGCTTTTGTCATCAACCGTGGAGTGGAGAAATTTTTCTTTAAAATAAAATGAGTATTCTCATGTCATTTTAGCCTTCAGACCCAGCTTCAATATAGTAAAAATGCCAAGAGCTCTGAAGTCATGAAGGGCTGGCAACCCCACAGCATCTGAAAAAATCAAGGCCCCATGTCTTAATGTGATGGACTGTAGTATCAGTAAAGCTGCTTTACTAGAAAAATAGGAGATAAAAGTGAATCATCTAGCAACAATTTTTACAAACCCAACTGATGTTTACAAATGTATGTACATTTACATGTATATGTATAAATATGGACATACTATCTATATATATATGTAGATGAGCATGAGGAAACATGTAAATATATATGACATAGCAGTAAGGTATGTTTATTTTGAAGAAGAGTTTTCCTACTCAGACGTGATGAGTATTCATTTGCTGGATATAACAAATTTAAATGAATGGATGTCATAAGGAAGTGCTGCTTCTTCTCTTGAGCAAGGAGAAGTCACATTTTAATATTTTCAAAGTCAGAATTTAAAATAAAGAATTAAAAATTAAAAAACATGATAGTAACAAAAGGTTATTGATAAGGAGAATGAATGGCATCTTATGTATGTAGCCCTTTGTAAGTACAGGAGACATTATTGCACAGTACAGCTCAGTTCTTGGCTCGTTTTTGCAGAGGTTTATGTATTCTACTAGGGTAAAAGAATAATCCTGCTTTGGAAACAAGTCAAATGTATTTTTTATTCTTCAAATGAAAATTCCTCCATCAATACCTATGAGGCACTGGGAAGTCCTTAGTCCTGTGATTCCTACCACAGCTGGGAACAGGAAAATACGGGAAAACACCTGTACTGTTTTTGTTCTCCTTCCCTTTCCTGTACCTTTCAGGAAATAAAGAGCAGATTTTGTTTGCACAAGTATCTCAGGAAACTATTCTGTGGATAACTTTCTTCAGTGTTAACCTACGGTTCTCTGTCCCTGCTACCCAGAGCAAAAACAGGATAAAATCCTAGGTCAAATCATTCTCTCTTCCAACTAGATCACTTTTTCTTACTACAATAACTGGGCTTTGACCTCTTATTTATTTAAAATGCAGCTGCTGAGCTGTTTGGGGCTTTTTTTGTTTGTTTTGCCTGTTGCTCTGAGCATACAACTTCTTTTTCTTTTTTTTTTTTTTTCCTGTTTCACTTACTGCTCTACCTTTTCCTGTTCCTCACTGTACAATCTCACTTACCTTGAAGGTCATTCACAGAACTCTCTCCCTCCCTCCTTGTCTAGTCAAGTCTCTTATCTCGGAACATTAATTTAACTTGCCTACAGTGACTGAAAGTAATAAAAAATAATTGGTTATTTGCAATACTCCTAATCAAGGTTGTATTCATGTGTCTTTCTCTTTAGAGCTATAACATAATAAAAAAAAAAAATTGCTTTCTGTGAAATGTATTGGAATCCATTAAATCCATCTCTAGATAAATGTTATACACAAAGATACTTGCTTTTCTTGCACTGAAAGTGTAGAAATCCTAAACTTTAACTACTTCAGGAATATTAGGATGTCCATCTCTTAAAGATGAGTTCCAATTTAATTCTTGCTTCTCTCACAGCAAAGTTGTCAGATTGGCATTTGTGTTTAAAATGAACATTTAGCGGTATGAATAATAATACTTTTGTATAGACTGGTAATGTCATGACTACTGTGAAATGCTTCTATTTTAATTTCCTTCATTTGTAACCATTTAAATGGTGATATTGTGTTTAGATGATTTCCCTGTCCTTTCAAAGCTTCATGGTCAAAATTTTAGATAGCCAACTTTTGCACTACAGTTCTTGGTCTTCTGCTGAATTATTCCAGCTGGAGAAGAAACTCTGAGTGAGTTACTTGTCTTCATAGTTGAGTTTCTGTTATTTGGGGTAGATAGTCTCTCTTTCTGAATCCTTTTAAAGGCCATTAATGTATGTGTTTAACACAGGAGGAATCAAAAAATGCCAAAGACATTTATCCAGGCCACAGCACCAACTCTGTCAGCAACCTAGCTTTCATGTTCTGGCACCTTTTTTTTTTTTTTTTTTTTTTTTTTTTTCCCCCACAAGGCCAGTAACATTTAGAGTCTAGGTGGTAGGTTTTCATATCAGTCTCTTCTTTTTTCCACTGTTACTTAATTTTTATCACTTCTTGCACTTCCCTTCACACAAAATAATACTCTGAAATCTCCCTTAATGTCAGTCTTTCATTTTTCCCAGCAGCCTTGCATTCACATTTGAGTGGAAAAATGTACTTAACTTCTCTCCTATCCTAAATAAATACACCAGTTTAAAAGAGGTTAAGCCAGTCCATAATAGAAACATAATATTAATGCTACACCATTCTTATATGTCTTCAATATTTTGCAGTCCCCAAAATTTAAGTGTAAAATAATGGACATTTTCTATTGATCATAAACTCAGTGTTACTACAGCAGATTCATAACTTAATCCCTTTTCTGCCCTGCCCTTCATTAGCATGGAGATTTCTCCTCAGTGTACAGTGGTTATATAGAAGGGATTATTTTGCAGTTGTGATTGTATCTGAGTAATCTTTGAGGAGAGGGGAAAAAAAAAAAAAGTCACTTTTTAAGTAATTGGAGACTGTTTTACTCCCCTGTAAAACAAAATAGATGAACAGATTTTAGTTTATTTCACTGAAAAAAAGCCCAATCATTCTAGGTCTGAGACCAAGTATAGCAAATTCATCTGGAAGTAGTGTTGTTTTTCAGAAAGGTAAAAGAAAATGAAAAACAGAAATAACCTTATCTACAGAACACAGCAAATGAATGTCTTCCCGAGTCCTCTTTGAACTATAGCTCTGTTTATGAAGGATGAAGCAAACCATAGCACATTACCTCTGGCCTTGTGTAGTTCTCTGAGTGTTGTTGCTGACTTCTGAGAAGCTTCAGGTATGTTCTTGTTTAACATCAGTATCAAGCTTCCCATTCACTTCATTAGGAGCAGCCATTCATCCTGGCTCTTTGATGAGGTGATTCCATGAGGTTTGTTATGCTGAGCAGGAGCCAGTCTCTTCAAATCCTTCTTACAGGCACAAATAATTATCTTTCTTAATTCATTAGTATGTTCTCTAGAACAAGTGATAAGGTAATAACATTTTGTCTCATGGTTGAAACAAAGCCATACCCAAGATGACAACGACTCGAGAAAATTCAATAGCACTGTGTGAAAATTTAGATTCTGAAATTATGCTAAGTGAATAGGCTTCAGCATAACCTAGTTGGTTTTACAGACTAGTTTTACGCTGTGCCCTAACCACGGTGAGGTAATGAATTGTCCTTATCCACTTAGGGATTAACTAATTCTGGTCACACATCTTGAGAAACACTGCCACCTTGAAAGCTACCAAGCCTATTTTGTCCCTTGTGTCAGGTACTGCAAGAAAGGAGGGACACATGGAGCTACACCTAAGTAAACACAGGCACGGAAGACAGATCTAGAGCTGTCGTTTCTGCCATCAATCCATATATAGCAGGAGAATTTCCTAATATTGCCACTGAAATCCTATTTGCACAATGTAACATTTTCGTTTTGTTTTAGATATAAAGGACATAAAACTCAAGGTAGTGAACATAACATTTACAAGGTTGTTTTTCTTTTTAAACCCCAGGGAAAAAGAGTATCCAGAGTTAAGGTTTCTTTCCCTTTTTTTTTAAGCTATATTGTTAGTCATAAGAAAAATATGATGGCAACTTGTGATCTTTTGTAACACTTGCTATAACACCTACAGAGAACAATGTAAACCAAGGATGCAGTGACATACCTTAAATTAGATCTCACTTTAGCAAGCTTCAAGAGGATATTTTATAGTAACACAATTTCAAAAAGCAATACATTTTGTGGACTTTTTATAATAAATTGCAAATTCTGCATCTGGCAGTTCCCAATATCCCCTCTGCTATTATTTTAGCAGCAGTACATCTTTGAATAAAATATTTCCTCCCTGAGAGTGTCTCTGATTCTTCTTGCAGTCTGGTCACAACCCAGACTTGAAAACAGAGGCCTCTGGATTACACAAGGAAACACAGCATCGCAAGCAGTTGTTCTCAGCCTTGCTTTGCTGTCAACGTATATCCTGTTGATTGGTATTAAAGTGGCTTTTATACAGCAAATACAGAGCAGAACAGTATAAAGTTTTTTCCTCTGCAGTTTCGATATTGGTGAATGCTTTAAGATGCTGCCTTAATGCAAACAATATTTGTAAACCATTAGTGAGATGAGGAGGAAAAAAATGCAGCCAAAATTCAAAACACACCATTCTGTTAGCTACAGACTTTCCAACTTCTGTTTAGCCAAGGGAATGCAGTAGTACAAGCACCACATTTCCCAGTGTCAGTCCTTTTGCTGAGTTACACATTAGCATTCAGGTCCCAAATGATAGAAGGCAAACTTCTTGTTACTTTTTATTGGTGGATGCAAATGACTTGGATTCAGCAAGTTATTTGAGCATACAATTGGCCATTGAATTAAATGGGACTTGCTCACTCACTTAAAACTAAACGTGCCCTGCAGGCTGAACACTATAACACTGAGATATTAAAAATAGATTAGGGTACAGCCATACAAAGGTTGAGACCATCCACCATCTGAATTACAGAAAGAACTGAGAAGCAAAGGAAAAAATCCATCATACTATGTTTAATACCTTTAGGCATGATGGCATAATAAGTAAGTTATTGTTTTCTGAGCCATTAAAGAAATGCATTGGTTTTAGAGATGTTCTTATTTCTAGTGAAGTTTTAGTTTTCACAGGAAATACAGACAGACTCTTGCTATGGCTTGCAATGTGTTTGCTAGAAACAGCCATCTGCTTCTCCTGCTTTCTCCTAAGGAGAATAAATTCCTTACATCTGGCCTGTATAATAGGACTTAGTGCCAGATACAAGACTCAATGAAGTTAAAGGATGTCTTTCCCTTAGTCAGGAAAAAATCAGGATTGTATTGCTTTTATAGCTAACATCTCCTGCTGCTTTTGCTGTTTTCTTGTTTTAAGTCTTATCCTGTTCCAGATAATGGGCAGATGTTTCTGCCCGTATATCCTTATTTCTAGATTTATGCTCAGGAATTCTCTTACCTTGCTGACATAGATGCTTAGTACTACCCATTTTCCAGAGAGCTTTTAAAAACTTTTAATTGCTTTACTCTTAGAGACAAAACTGCTTAGGAAATCCAAAAACTGACAACCAGGTGATAACTTAAAGCCTTCTATTTTTTTCCAGATTGTTTGTTTATTTTCTATTCAGATAATTATTTTTAATTTCTTTCATCTTAGACGTTTCTGTTACTTTTTGTTTATATTATCAAACTAATTTTCTGCCTATTTTATCTACTGCTCCGCTCTAGAAGCACAGGAGTCATGTACAGTCACTTATTTAACAGTGGGCTTACTTTTTCTCCACTGAGGACATATGTTTTGCAGATAATTTCGGATAATTTTGCAGAAATATTCCCTGGGGAAAGAAGTCCCTAGGATTTTTTGCTTTCCTGTAATACCGTCTGTGAGCAAGACCAGGTATCCATTTTAGTATAATTGCATATCTGTGGCAGTCTTACATTTCTCCTTACCATTTTTATAGCAGTTAGTAAAAGGTATAGAAATGTCTTTCTTAACACAGGGTGGAAGGAAAAAGTCTTATGTATCTTAGATTTTATTCCCAACCAGTACTGTTAATTGCAGAAGTAGTTGAGGCAATAAAATCAGCCAAAAAGTTACTGAAGTACAGCATAGTGCAGTATAATGCTGTTGTCATGGAGAATACTCTGTGTGTTTCTTCTGTGCACTCGCTTGTATATACTCAACAATTAGTGAGTTTGGTGAAAAATTGCTGATTACAGGTACGTTTTCTAAATAGGTTGCATGTTAATAGAGTATGGAATGGTATCTACATGGTAAATAAATGAAAATGCTGCCAAACCCCCAGAAAACTGAGGGGAGCTATGACAGAATTTGTAATATCATGGGTGGCTGGGGAAGGAGGAGAAAATGACAAAGAGAACTGGCCTGAGGCAGGCTAAGGCAAACAGAGAAAGTCCTATAGTTCAGCTTTCAAGATCATACCCAATAGCATGTCAGGGATGCTGAAGGCTTACATGGGTTCAAAAATAAATTGGACTCATTCATGGAAGTAAAAAAAAAAAAATCTATTGGGAGAATTAAACACAAAATCAATGATCTCTAAAGCAGGAAGGTCTTGAACCAAATTTTTTCCAGAAACTGAAGAAAATATACTGAAGTGTCATGGTACATTTATGCTCTTCTTAAAGTACCTACTTGCTTAAGTATCTGCTGTTGGAGGTATAGTGCTGGGCCAGATGGATCTTTAGTCCGACCTGTTTCAGTTGGTTTTATGTTCTTAAATAAAGTGGATTATAAAAGTGTTAACAGTTGCCTGGATTTGTGGCTTCCCTGATGCAGAATGTATGCCTTTAATGGGACCCTGGGAAGGACCCGCCTGAGATTCAGCTTTGAGCCAGGTGATTTAATAAAGCAGGTAGATGATGATAATTCAAAACATTATTGGGGATTTTAGAGGAGTTACAGATGATCAGTAAATTAGAAATGTATAGTAAAGAAATTAATCCAAGGGACTTGAAATCAGAAAAATATTTTTCAATATCTAGGCTATAAAATCAAGATAAGACTTCATAATATGATGCGATGCAGCATTTCCCAAGCAGTGAGGATCCTGTATCTGGATATAGGACTAGAAAGGAATGTTGACAGTGTATTGTATGGATAATAGTTGTCATTATTTGTCCTTTTTCTAGGACCTTCTGATAACTTAGTAAGTAATAAGTTCTCATTATCTAGTGAAATCACCTGGAAATTGTTAACTGAATTCAGCAGATTCATCCTTAAATGCTTTTGTCCTTCTTTTCAAAGAGTCAGTGGTAATTGTTGTCAGTCTAGATCTAATACATGTTTCTCAATGTCCCTTGGGATTATCATTCTGGTCCTTCAAGACAAAATTTACTGTCAGAGAATGCCATTATTAACATTTAAATGGTAGTTTGCTTTGATGTAAATAGTAATAAGCATGCTGTACAAGAACATTCATTACTACCTTTCTTCCTCAATGCATGAGTGTAACTATAAACCAGCAGGCCATGGGAGGTGATTCTGCCCCTCTACTCCACTCTCATGAGTCCTCACCTGGAGTATTGCATCCAGCTCTGGAGCCACCAGGACAAGAAGGACATGGACCTGTTCAAGCACATCCAGAAAAGGGCCACAAAGATGATCAGAGGGCTGGAACACCTCTCTGATGAGGACAAGATGAGACAGTTGGCGTTGTTGAGCCTGGAGAAGAGAAGACTCCAGGAGGACCTTATTGTGGCCTTCCAGTACTTAAAGGGGGACTACAAGAAAGCTGGGAAAGGACTTTTTACAAGGGCTGTAAGTGATAGGATGAGAAGTAATGGCTTCTAACTTGAAGAGGGTAGATTTAGATTAGAAATTAGGAAGAATTTCTTCACTATGAGGGTGGTGAGACAGTGGACCAGGGAAGTTATGGATGCGCCAACACTGGATGTGTTCAAGGCCAGGTTGAATGGGGCTTTGAGCAACCTGGTCTAATGGAAAGTGTCCCTGCCCGTGGCAGAAGGGTTGAAAGTAGATGATCCTTGAGGTTACCTCCAACCCAAACCATTCTATGATTCATACTACCTTTACTTGTGCATTTATTATCATTGTATTTTCTTTTTAAATTTTATTACATTTGTTACACATATTCAAGGAACATACCTTTTTTGGGTTTGGCTTTCAAAACTAGCATGTAGATAGCAATGTGAAATATGTAGGTTTGTACATGTGTGCAGTGCTGCCTCCTGTGCTGAGATTTCTGTTTCTGATTTTGGATAGTCTAACCAGTACTGCTAGAACTGATTGTGTATGTTTGTTTAGAAGATTGGTATCAACTCGTGCTCTAGTTTAGAGCAGCTACATAATGCCACGGCACGTGAAAGCAGACATCAAGGTGATATCTGGTGAAAGTGTTTTTCAGTACACTGCTAGCAAATACAAAGGATAAGTTTCAAAATTGCTCCTTTTCTTCTCCATTCAACTGTACTTCAGGTACTTAATGATCTCTTCTTTATTGTCGTCTTTAACATGTTTCTGAATGAAACCACTCCCTCCATCCTCTGCATCAAAGCATTGCCCTCTACTTACTCAAATCTCATCCTCAAGGTGCTTTGATTTTGAAGAGCTCTAAATAATCCTTAAGTAGGGAAAGTATGTGAAGAATGACATGTTCTACATTTGGTGGAGAGCACCAACTTGTGAAAAAATTACCCAGTGTCATAGGCACATGATGTTTTGCAGTAATGCTTACAGCTTGACTTGTGTCAGGACTGTCACTTCTATGTTTACCTTTTCCTCTGAAAGCACCAGTGCAATAACTGTTTCCAGAAAAAAAGGCTTTTATGCTCAGTCAGAAAGAGGAACTTCCTGGAATAATCAGCACTGCAAGATACAACCAGCATCCAGTCCCTTCTGCTCTGTAACCTCCTTAGTGATATCTAGTAGCCATTTAGTGATCCAATTTACACACCCTCTCCCCCCCTCCCCCCCGCCGCCTCATATGTGCTAAGTAACAGATTTCTACCTTCCATGCTATCACCCTGGAGAGTCTTTCTGAAAGTATGGCACAGTTGTATCACTAGCTTCAAACATTGCTTAGATACTTCAAATTTCATAGTGTGAAACTTGTCAGAGCTCTCAGGTACAAGGCTCTGCAGGAACTGGTAATCAAAGAAAGCAAGTGAGAAGGGTGCCCTAGTTCCTTGCTAAGTTGCTCAGGCCTCCTTTGAACATTCATTTGTCCTTCTGCACTACTGGGCTGGTCTTACTTCATATGTCTGAAACTCCTCATAGTTATAAGGTGGGAGAGCCATAATACATGTTAATAATTTTGTAGAATAGATGTCAAAAAGCCTTAGTAATCACTTTTTTGGTCCTTCTGTTGAGTATTGCTACAAAACATAACTCGTTGTAGGGATACACTTCCATTTCTTGCTATGGTTTCAAAGAACAGTCACTTCTCCCTCTGCATCTAACATCTTTATTCCAACCACACATTTTTTGAAATAGGCAAAAAAAGGCCTAAACTCTCCTTCCTACTATTATTTGGCTTTAAATATTGTGTTTGGTTTGTGTCTGCTCTGGTTTTGGTAGTGGGGGAGGGGGCTACTGGCATGGCTCCTGTAAGAAGCTGCAGGAAGTTCCCCCTGTCCCAGCTCCAAGCTGGACCTACCTCTGGCCAAGGCTGAGCCAATCAGTGTCTCTGCAATAACATAATTAAGATGTGGGGTGGGTTCTTTTGTTTTGGAGAGAAGTGAACACCCAGGTCATGCAGATACCCAGGTCAGTTCCATTCTCCTTGGCCGGCGTCAAGATGGCAGATTGAGCCCTTGGAAATCAATGATGGGGCAGAATGCTGTCTGCAGCCCATGGAGGACCCCACACTAGAGCACAGGACTGGTCCCAGAGAAGTCCATGACTCTGAGGGAAGCCTGTGCTGGAGTAGTCCATTGCTGGTAGGACTAAAGCCCATGGAAGGGACCCACACTAGTGGGAGGGGTTCATGGAGAACTGTCTCCTGTGGGAGGGATGTCACATTGCAACAGGGGAGAACTGTGAGGAGCTTTCCCCCTAAAGTGGAAGTGGCAGCAGAAACAACAGGGACCAGACTGGGACTGACCACATCCCCCATTCCCTGCTCCCCTTCAATGCTGGGCTGGGAGGAAGTGTAGCAGAGCCAGGCCCAGGAAGAAGGGGAGATTTGGGGAAAAATATTTTTAAGATCTGGTTGTATTTATCACTGTCCTACACTGATTCAATTGGTAAATTGGAGGTTGGCTTGGGGTATTTTTAATTAAATTGATTTTACTTCCCTATGTTGAATCTGTCTTTCCCCCATGACCGTAATTGGTGAGTGAGCCCTCCCTGTCCTTTGTCTCAGCCCTTGAGCCTTTTGTTGTATTTTTGCCTCCCCATCCCATTGGAGAGGGTAGGAGTGAATGAGTGGCTGTGTGGTGTTTAGTGCCCACTCAGCAGGTTTAACCATGGCAGATAGTTTTCTTAGATCTTCCTCTATTCCAGCAAAACAACCGTTGTATTCCATCTTTCTTATAAGAAAGTATTTTCATATAGAAAACAAGCTGGTGATAGCGTTTCATGCGATTGAGTCAATTCATGTGAGTGAAAAGGCTGCAGTTTTAAAAAACTTTTTGAAGTCTAAATTACCAGAACTGCATTTGTAAATAAATCAGGAGTACAAAGGGAAAAGGGATGTGAGTGTGATGAAGACACAGAGCTTGGTTTAGATAAGAAAAAGGTATTTCTTATGCTATGTGTTGTTTTGTGTTTTCAGCATTACAGAATAGGTGTTTGGGGACACAGAATATCCTGACTTGGAAGGGACCCATGAGGATCACAGAGTCCAACTCCTGACTGCACACAGGGCAACCTAGAAGTTAAACCTTATATCTAAGAGCATTGTCCAAACAATTCTTGAATACTGCCAGGCTTGGGTTCTTGACCACTTCCTTGCAGAGCCTGTTTCAGTGCTTGACCACCCTTCTCAGTGAAGAACTTTTTCCTAACATCCCATCTGAATTTCCCTTGTCCTGAACATTCCCTAACACCCTATCACTGGACACCAGAGAGAAGACGTGAGCACTTCCCTCTCTGCTCCCCCTTATGGAGAGGTAAACAGAAATGAAGTCACCTCTCAGTCTCCTCTACACTGAGCAAACCTAGTATATATTAGATACTAGTGTCAGTTTCATTTGTGCTGTTACTCAGTTACTTTCAAAAGCTAAGAACAAGGATGTATTTGGCCTTTCAAGTCTACTATTTTACTAACTAAAGATTTTTTCTTTTCAATTAAATGGATAAGTAATATTAACACCAGAAAGAAATTTGCATTTATATAGCACTTCTTAGTGACAAAGGATCTCAAAGTGATTTGCTGATAGTCATGTACATTTCTAATTAAGAATTCTTTTCTGATTATTTCTGCTTAAACGTGTGTCTTTTTAATCACCAAAACTTCAGCCTACAGTATATTAACTGTATCATATTCCAATCTACAGCTTTACAAATTATGAACTAGATTTGTAACCTCCTACTATACTAGCCAAATCCTTACTTGAATGGGTAATCCAACTGAATTCAATGAAGCTACTTATATAATTGTTCAGTCGCATATTAAAATATTGTATAGCTTAGACCTATACGCGTCTGAAGCAATTCTGTCCTTGTAAATTTAGTAAACCATAATGTAATCCCACCAGAATACCATTAGCTCATTTTTCATCTGGAACCTAACAGAAAAATTAAATCCTGAAAAGGGGAAGATCCTCCTCAGTAACAAGTGTCAGCCCTCATGTTCTGCTAGCTGTTACTGCGTAATGTTGGGGGTGGCAGAAGTGGTCTCTTTTGTCCTCAAATAAGGAGTCCCAAATCTGCTGTAAACTATTATTACAAAGCATCATCAAGTATTACAACCTTTTATGTGCATATTTCTCATTCACAGGTGTAGATGGAGGAGTTAGATACTTAATTCACTTTTGTGAAATGTTCTCTTTAAGATTTTTGTGTGAATCTAAAGCATGAGAGAGGCAGTTCCACGGGGAATATATGGATGAACAGGAGTCTTCCTTGCTCCTCATCAGCTAGAATAACTGCTTGTAAAAAAGAAGTGCTAAAACCTAAATGGGGTGGAAAAATTGTCAGTAGCTCATTAAAAGGGAAGCATGAAATGTTACTTTTGGCTTTAAATAACAGTGTTTTAAGCCCAAAATTTAAATTTAGCTTTGCACTTCAAACATTCTTCATGTTTTAATCTCTGTAAAGTTGTTCAGTGAGTTCAGAAAAAAAGCACTGTGGCAGGAAAGAACCAGAAGTATTTACACAATTGATGGGTATTACTGTCACTTTTCAGAGCTTTTTGTTGCTTTTATCTTGGGTCTATCTGTTCCACATTTTCAGATAGCAATTTCACTTTTTCCTCAGTCCCTCTCCTTGGAGAGCTGTTATGGAGTCCCTCATCCACAGGGCCACCTTTGCAACCAGACTGCATTCTGACTTCAGACACCCCAATCTCCACCCACGTGCTCTATGTGCCATCCCTCCCAGAGCCAATTTAATCTCACATTCACATGCCTCATGTTTGCTGAATTTATCAAAACTGTTCTGGATTTGCCATCAGGGCAATGTGTTGTACATTTATTTTGCAAGAGAAATTACATGGGGTAATAACAGATACTCTGATACTCTTCCAAGTGTCCTACAAGCCTAATCATTGCTAGGGATGCACCTTGGTAATGAATACCAAAGGAGCTAGTGTTGCTGTATGCAGGATTTCGTTTTGAATCAAAATCATCAAGAATATTTGTGTCTTCCTATGCTAGACGTGTGGAAATGAAAAGCTCTGAATGACTTTGCAAATATGTAAAGCAGAGTGTAGGCGGAAGAAAAGCTGAAAGGGAATTAGTGTATTAAAAACATACATGAACTGAAGCAGTGACTGCCAGTACTACTACTCCATTTGATTTTAGCTTATACAAATCCAAACTTTAGGTCCTGCTCTCTCCATGTCCTGCTTAGAGATGACAAAAACCTTATTTTCTGCAGGTAAATTCCTCTTTTCTTCAAGTGTACCTCTGCACCACTTCTCTCTCCCGAGACAGGCTGCAGAAACTAGAAGCCCCCTTATGTCTTTAATATGCAGGTGAGGTGCCGTACAGAAGCATCAAGTTACTAATGCAGAGCTAAGAACAAGATATGATTCATTCATTCATAGCCTTTCTAGTCCTGCACAAATATCTGATCAAGGTGATATTCAAGGAGGATAGTTTTACAGTGCAACAATAATTTTTATGGGGTTTTTTTCAAACATTTTGTATTTTAATATTGATGCTAATTTTTGCAGGAGATAGTAGATGTACTTTGAAAAATGGGGTGGTGAAACAAATCATTCACCAGGTTTCCTTCATCTCTCACAAGTATCAGAACAGCTATCAGTTTCCATGGTAGGAAACCAATTTGATTTCTGTCATCTTGTATATTAAGGTACATATATAAGCACAGCAAATGGGACAAAGACCCCTAAGCTAGTAGCCAGAGAGCTAGCTCCAAAAGTGGGAGCAGATGGGTGTGTGCCTCAATTTGTTGCTGCACCTGAACTAGCTGCCACTTCAGCAGGACAGTGATACTAGGCTAAGATAGCTTAATGCCTCTATTTTACCACAGTGCCACTTTGTGCTTCATAGATCTATTGGCTACTCTGGAGATAGCTGTGGGTATTGGTATTGAATCCATCACATCGTTGGATACATCCTAAAAGCACAAAAATGTCTTTCTTCCACTAAGTTTATGGAAACCAAAATCAGACTGTTGAAGCTGAGAGATACTTACGGGGAGCAGTATTTAACTAACTTTTTGAAGTTTTAGGCATTTCTTACTGGAAAGCATGTTGCATGAGAGTGTGATTAAAAGGACATTGCCTTTCAAATTAAAGGCAGAGATCAATGAGTCAAAACTAAATGATAAATTACACAGGCAAGGACAAGATGCGTTTGCCTGCTGATATAGAGGAATGGCACGGGGGAAGTGTGAGCAGTGTAATACAATAAACTCTACAGGGTTTTTTAAATTATTATAGGCATGAATGAGTAAAAACCACTAAGCAGATGTGCAAAAATTGTAATTGGAGTGTCAGGAGTATACTGGGATACATCGAAGTTCCCCAGTCAGTGCTTATTCCATGTTACTGCATGGACTAAATTTACAGGTTTGGGGTTTTTTTGGCATTGTAAACATTAAATGAAATGCTAGTTTAGAGCCCAGCTGTATTGTTTTCATGATGTACAGGAGAAGTTTATGATGGAGATAACTCTCCTGCTAGTGGGGCGGGAAGAGATGCTGGGTTAAATATACCATTGCATGTGAGCTGTACAGCTGGACAAAGCCTGTACCAGTCAATCATAATAGTTTTCATTTGCTTTTATAGAACAAAAGAAAGGAAGAAAGAAGCCAATGTTTTGGCAAAAGGTCCTCTTAAATAGCAACCTTTAAGTTAGTTGCTTTGGTCTGTATCTGCAGAAGACCAGATAAACAATCTGGGATTTTGATACGTGCTTTTTCCCATTTCTACTTCTGATTAGAAAAAGTTCATATTAACTGAGTGAGAAGCTTATGGCAGGCAGGATTTTGATGTTTCCATGGTTGAGAGTCCCAAAAGAGCCATGAATCAGTCTCAGAACTGAAGTAAACTTTGACTTATGGAGATTCCAAATGGCACAATCCTGAATGCAAAATGTTCAGAGGATTTTGAACTAGGGGTAGTAAAGCTGATATAACTGTGAGTTATTCCTAACATGGATTATGCATTTTATTTGGTACAAATTATTATAATTTAGGCTGGTTACAGGTGTTGAAGGATGTCACTAATATTTACATATCAGATCAAAGATATTTTACAGCATCTGAGCAGTAGGCAAAGTAACTTTTTAAAAAGGATTAGTCTGTCTTTAAAAATCCATAAATTCTATTAATAGTTTTAATTTTTATTTGTCTCTAGATAAAGACCTTATTTGGTCCTTTTTTTTTTTTTTTTCCTTCTTAAACTAGTTTCATCTTGTTATGCTTAAGGGAATGACAATCCTTTTTATTCCATACATTTTCCAGAAGATGCATGCATTTACACACTAATAGCCTGTGCACTGCTAAATAATCCATGCCAGACACAGTACCATTAATCTTTCCCTGTTTCTGAGAGAATTAATGGTAAGAACCATTTTACTACAGTTGAGTATAATTTCCTATCTGGGGATATGATTAATGTCTGACAAGATACTAAACAAATATTGAATATTGCATCGAGAATGAAGCCTTCTATACAGTTCCTAAATTTACATAAATCATATTAATTAATTTTCTGCTAACAATACAACATGCTTATCTGGATCAGTGTAAAAGTTTCCAGTCTGGTAGCATCTTGGAAAGAGCATAGTGGGAACTCTCAAAAAACAGCAAGCAAATCTAAGCCCCTCATTAGTCAACTTCAGCAAACTGGATCAAAGAGTAGGAGCTCTCCCTGCCCTCCTGGTCATTCCTGCCAGGCTTCTGGCTTTTCAGCCTGAGATAGCAGGGAGGAGGAATATGGGGAAATCTTGAAAATTATTTTAAAATACTCAGAGATTTCAGTGTATCTGCAACAGACTTGTAATGCTCTGTGTGGTGCCTCTTGTTTAATAGTGAGCCTGAGAGTAAGATTTGCTCTGCAAATATTTAGCATGCCTGTTGTAGTTGTATATGTCAGGACCCTGATGGTGCTAAGCTCCCTTCTTTCCCAAGAATAGGCATGGAAGGTAGAGAACAGCAGGGAGAACAAACAAGTAGAGACTCTGAATATTTTAATAGGATATGGCTTTGCACCTCTCATTGGTGTTATGGTGTAGCTACAGGATTATGTCCCTACAGCCCATTTTAGAATTTAAGAGCAGCTAAGGAGATGAACAAAAGATAAACTGAGCAAAGAAAGCATAATTAGGTGTCATTTTATTTGTATGTGCTGTAGTATATAGCGCAAACAAAGAGTGAAACAGGGACCAGAAGTCCTTTTATCACAGTGGGACAAAAGGATGTCAGAGCTTCAGCCCTTCTGACCTTTAATATTTTTCCTCATATGGCTTCTGTCCTTGAAACAGACTTCAGAGCTATCTGAAAATGCCACATGGCAAGGAGTGAACTTACCATGTTATCATTGACAGCTGAAGCCTACTGGCCACCAAGAACCCCCAGGAGACACTGCCAAGTGTTACTGCACTGCCAGACTAGCCCTCTTGTCATTCCTTTGAATAGATACTATCTTTGAAAAAGGAGAGGCGTCAGCCAAATCTACTCTGCTTCAGTCACTCCCAGCTTCCCAGAGCCCATAGGCACTATGAGGAACACAGCACTAGTTAGATCAGAGCTTGTTTGAGCTGTAAGCCTTCAGCATCCTCAGGACAGATACCTTCACATGGCAGGAATGTCTTAGGGGGTTTTCTTAGTCATGTGCTCCCAACACATAATAATATCTACCCATCTTTGTCAATCGCCCTTTTTCTAGGCAAGCCTTTTGGGAATTTTATTTCTATTTTTATTTTAAATCTGAACCATATCCCTTTTGTTTCAGGATCAGCTTTTAATTCTCTGGTTTCACTTTCTAAGTGATGCCTCTCCTGAATGTTCTAATCTTTCCTTTGGCTACCTGGAGACTCCCTTCATTTGAAACCAAATTTAATCATATTATTTGCCTGTCATCTGACAGTGATATTTCCCTGTGCTTCAGGATTTGTGCAAAATGAGTTATGAGTAGACTGGACCCATTTTCCCGGGGGCTGGTTGCATCTAATTGAGCTTAAAAGGTAGTTTAAAGGAATCTGTCCATTCTTATGCTCCTAACAGTATACACAACACTCTCATGAAATAAGGATTGCCTGGGTTATATTTTTTTTTATGGATTAGTAAGTTTACATGCTTTAAAACTGTCTGACAGGCTGGAGGACTAGGTTCAGGGGTTTTTTTTTGTTGTGGCTACTGATGACACATGTAGAAACCAAACAGTTCTGAGCTTTTAAAGAAACATTTTAATTGCTTCTTTTTTGCTTCCTTGAAGTTCTGGGAAAACAAGAAACCAATTAACCAAACAAAACTACCTCCTTTTAATCAAAAGCACTGTGACCTGGAACTGCTTCTGAGAAAGAGGAAGGAGACAAAGCCATCCAACTTGGTACGCGATCATTGTTTTTCAGTGATCTGTCTCTATATGATGAGATGAAAGAGTAGAGTCAATTCTGCACAAGAGATACAGGCATTAAATGTGGCTTTTCAAACACATTCTTCTCCTTAAAACACTTCATTGATCCCAAAATCGGCAGGCAGCTGAAAAGCTTATGTTCGTGCAAGTGTGTGTTGCCATTACGTTTCATTACACTGGATTTCTCCCTGGAGCTGTTTTTTTTTGTGTTTTGGGGTTTTTTTCCATTATACACTGAAGCATACAGTACTTTGGAGCCCTTTGAATGTGAAGAAAGAGATACCAGGCATTTATACCAATTGTTTTGATGATTTAAAAACAAACAGTGTCACATGGCTACAAGTTTATGGCAGTTATTGAAGTGAGTTCCAATTCAGTCTTGTCTCATATAAAGAAGTATTCACACTTACTCAGAGCTAATAAACCAACCTCATGCCAGTTTTGGACTCTGAACTATTGAGGAAGACTCTGAGGATAAAGAAAATCAAATAATAAGGTAATTAACATCTGTATTCTGGTGTCATCTTGGCAGCACAAGGTTTCTAGAGCACCATTTGTGGAAGTTCTTTACAAAAGATCAATGAATTATTTTTTTGTTCTCATTTTACTTCAAGCACTAGCGTCTATCACCTGAACAGTTGGAAAGGCAGAACAATACTTTCTTCTCACACAGCATATGTTTAGTTCAAAGTGGATGGTCACTGTCATTGCCTACAGAGCCTATGGTGACATTTCATTCTCCTGTTAAACAGATACATTTATTTGTTTACTAGCAAGTGAAAAATTAGATGGGTGGCTGGAAACATCTATAAGAAAAAAATGGAGCCATCAAAAGTTGGCCTGAGCTCAGGTCATCTGGAGAGTAGTAGGAGAAGCAAAGGGCTTGCCATGACTGTGTTTCAATACAATATAGAAATCCTAACAACTTTAAGTTTATTCTGAAAGGGATAGGTCAGCTAGAGCAAGTATGAAAATTTCAAAAATGTTGGAGGCAAAAATGTTCTCTCAAGTGTCTCAGTGCAATTTATTTGGTAATGTTTGATAAAACATTGAAGCATAAATGCAGCAAAACCATTTTTCTATTTTTAAAACTTTTCAGGGACTTCTTTATTAGCCTTATAACTGCATGGTCTTCATTTCCTCTTCTCGTCTTTCCTCTTTCCTCATAACATTGATGTATTTTCCCTCTTAAGTCATTTTCCCTCTGGTAGAAGGTTTGGAGATGAAAAATACGCCTGCTAGAAAGTTTTCTGTGGGAAAAGATGAACTTCAGCATTTTCAGTTAGAATAATGGAAAGAGCTAATTCCACAGAATTCCATTGCTCCAAATGGCAGAGCAATGAAGTACAGGTTAAAACCAAGGTGTGCTGGGGTCTACCTTGATCCTGGTTGGATTGTGAGGGGACTCAGGAGAGAGAGTGGGGAGGGGAAGGAAGTGAGGAACTTTGAACTACAGTTCCCATGAAGCCCATGGGAGCCTGCACTGTCATGAAAAGCTTTGGGGACCCAGCCCTAAATGTAATTTTACAGTATTTTTCTTCCAGTTGACACAATTCATAACATTCTCTCACAGGCATTATTTGTACTTTCTATCCAATTCAGGATAAGAACCTATGATGAAATAGACTTTCTGAGGGCAAAAGCTCTATTTTTCTGCTGTCTTCAATTCTGATGGTCTTAAATGACACAGTCCCACATTTTTTTATTTTCTGAGATCTGTCTCATTTGGTGCAGAAGAGCGGCAGTGAATGAAACAAGACAGTCTTGCAAATGTCTGCTAGTCATTGAAAAATGGAACTGAGAACTATTTGCAGAAATCAACATTATTTATGATGACCTGTAGAAACCTATATTTTGTGTTTCTAAAGAATTCGATCTATTTTTCAGTATGATAATTTCTTTACTAGCAGAACTGGCAGTTTTAAACAATATTAAATTAAAACAGATCAAGTAGTAGACAGAATAAATAAAATGTCTTGCCTACAAATGCTGATCCTGCTCCTTTTACTAAAGCAAAAGACCGTCATAATTCATTCATGCCTGTGCAGTCATGACTTATGGAGCTTTTACACTCATGAGAGAAACATAATACTCACCCTTCATGGGTGAAATATTCTATATGGACTTGGGATTTATTCTCTATTGGTCTCTCTCTTGAAATGCTCATCCTAAAGGTCTGACAAAAAGTTTTGTTCAAGTATTAGATTTCTTTACTGAAATTAGAGCAGTTAATCTTCAGACCATGGACAAAATTTGACCAGTTTCTCACTATTAGATTATCCTGACTTACAGCTTTATTCCAATTTTCTTCATGCTCAGGTTGGATGTGACATACCTAGACTTTACGTACAGGAATTAGCTGAGGATACTGTACATAGCTATTTCAAAACATAGCTGTTAAAGAGTACAGTGTTTACAGGTAGACACAAATTGCAGCAGGTCTCTAGGCAATCTGAGGAAGAGACTCTCAGTAATACTTTGGGCCAGCAAGTGTCAGCACCTTGAGCCAGATTCCACCAAGCCGAACAGTCTGCACCATGTGGATGATTTAAAGAACTGTGGAAAGGATTTTGAATAGATTAAGAATGGTAATTATGCTAGAAACAAAGCCAAGTGAAGCAGTGGGAAGTCTCATCCAGGACTTATCAAAAGTGCCAGTAAAATATGTTTATATGTCATGCAGTTCATAACCTTATGGCTGCATGCACACACATGTATTGTTTGCACTCATGCACCTTGGGAGCAGGGTGTCGGTATTGGCATGTGGTACAGTTTCCAATGAGTTCCATACCCACTGCTCTTCAGTGAGACTTCAGTCCTGCAAAAACAGTCGCACGCACTGTGAAATCCTGTTTGTGCATTAAGTTATGCATACGAGTATTTTTTAAAAAAAATAATCTAAGGGCCAAATGCACAGAATTGCATAGGACCATAAAGATGCAAATGCATAGCTGGCAGGATTTGTGAAAGCACATAAAAGCTGGCAAGTAAGTCTCATAAGGTACGCAAAAATCCTTAAAGCTCTGGCCTGAACTGAACAACCTCATGCAAGATATTTTAGCCATTTTTTACACCTCCAAATACTAAGTAAGAATTCAGCTCTTCTGGAAATCTGGTTCTATGTGAAAGTACCAGGATTTTTGTGAAATTTGGACTTAAGGTTAGAATACTGTTTTTCTCCATGTACTACTGACAGCAATAGATACTCTTCTAAAATTAAGGAATTCAGCCAACTTTTTTGTGCCTCGTTTTATCATTAGGTACCCTAATGTTTTCATGCTATTTTCAGACAGGTATTTTGAGGTGGACTTAATTGTCATATCACATTCAGAGGTGTTCGAATTAATTTTTATGTACAAAGGTACATGTAAAGATCATAGAACAAGTACATTATGGCTCTTACATAAAACGTTTGTGTCCGAAACAGTGATTAGGCATTGTCATAATTCTAATATTGTAGAATTGAAACTTTTTACCACTTTGGAGAACGTTGGGTTTTTTTTCTATCTGTGTTAGTTCTGTTTCTCACTTCACTGCTGGCAAAAATGTATTGTGTAACACCTCATTAGATAATTACTTGATTACAGTTTAATTTCTTCCACAGAATCCTCCAGAAGGAATGCACTTAAAGTCTAAAACTTCATGTGAATGGTGTTATTAAGTTATTGTACTTTAAACAGATTGCATGGACATGATTATTTCATTTAACTACTGATTGGTTTTGTGTGTTAGTGCTGGCAAGAAATAATTATATACTGCGGCCTCAATCTGAATTGCACACTATCCCTCAGCTATTTAACCTGTAATTTTAAGGCAACATTTTCCCCTTCACTAACATACACTGCAGTTATATCAAAATTACTGCTAAATTGCACAAAAGTAAAAAAATTCTGAAATGAGGCATTAGGTAAAAGTAGTAGTTCTTTCCATGTGCATCATTAAAATAAATTTGTGTTATCTGAGGAGTGCTACAAAAAAAAAAGAGGGGAGAGGTGAGAAAGAGTGAGCTGAGCTCTTCATATTTCTTGTGCATCATAAACAAGATGATGTACTATATTCTTTAGAGGGACACCTGTGTGGTGTCACCAGTGACTGATAAAGTGCTATAAATGTTGCAAAGTTGCACTTCCGAAGAGCCTGCAGTTTCACAGGTGGGAATGGTGGATTTGTTTGGTGTCTGGTGCCTTTATTATCCAAGGAGACCTGTTGGGTTAATCCTTGGTCTTTATGTAGGGGTTTGTAGCTGATTTAGATCTATTTTTTAGGGCAGATTAAATGCTGCTGCAATGAAGAAGAACCTCATGTTTGCATGCACAGCTTCATTATGTACTGCAGAAAGGGATCTGTAGTTATGATTTGATATGTGGCTGCATAGCAGTGAAGAGGAGATGTGCTTTGAGGAGGACATTCTGTCTTTCTCTAATCCATAGGCTTAGGATGTGGCATAGGTGAAATGCATGAAGACTGTTCTTATTGTTCCCAGCACAACACTTGATTCAGATGGAGCAGAAGGAAGGAGAAAAAAAAAAAAAAAAAAGGAAGAGTGGAAAGATAAGGAAAAAAGTGATAAGGTAGAATATGAATCCTGAAAGTGGTAAAAAAACTCATCAGGGTAACTTTTCTTTGTTCCCCCTTGCAGTTTTAAAATGTTTTAAAACTAGCTTAGAAAAGACTGTGTAAAAGTATGATGTGGAGAAAGTATTATAAAAAAGGTACAAGGCAAGCATTAGAGAAAGGACAAGATAGTGATAAATAAGATGTACTTACAGTAAGTATAAAATGGTCAGCTGAAGATAAAGCACATTAATATTCCTGGTTTCCTGCTTATCTAAGAAACATATTTGTTTAAGGGTCCATCAGGGAAAACTGAAGTTGAGCATCAGATTTTTTGTTAATAATTAAGTACTTAAGGGTCTTTCCCCTCAAGGAAGCCAAGACTTTAGTAGAGGTGGAGACTGAGCAGCATTCCTACCATCCAGATGACAGTCAAAGCAAATTAGTCATGTGGAAGGAGGAGTAGGGAGGCAGGATCATGAACCAGGACTGCCACTTCTGTTCTCTCTTTCTCTTATTTTTCATTTATACCTGTTCCTATATCAGTATGCTGTAGATAAGTTGACCATATTGTACGACAGTCTACCATCTGACAATAGTTGAATAGTCTTCTATTTCTTAAAAACAGAAACAAGAGCAGCCTCTGAAAATAATTCTGAGTCTTCTTTCAACCACTCTCTAATTTTATTTTATTTTACTTTTTCCTTTAAAATGTGCATCTATTGAACTCAGTTGTTGCTGAAGGCAGGGAATGAAGAAAACATCATCTGGTGACCGCTGGTTAAACTTTGGTTCACATAAAGTGCTCTTAATCCATGCAACAGCAGTGAGAAGTATGCATTAAAGAAACAGACTATATCAACTGCAGAACTAGTAGCTGAGATTGCTCAATACTTCCTTTTGTTATAATAATAGCTTTTATTTCCCTAATTGCCTATAACTTTGCTCAAATGGAATCCCATGGATTGACACTTGTCATGTTAAGCATATACTTCAGCTTGAGTTATTCAGTTGAAATTTTCAGCAACATTTCAGCCACTTCCAAGAATAAGATTAGGGGACAAAATTTGTTCAGTGCAGTTTTAAAGTTTTATAGCAGCACCATCTCAAAATGAGCATATACATATGAAGGAATCCAACTGAGGCTGCCCTTGTAACCCTTATTTTGCCTTTTTCTGGCTGTTGAGCATTTGACTCTCAACCTTGATGTTCTTGTCTAGTACTTCATGTTGGTGATACTATGCGATTTCACAATGAGTTCCTGCAAAAAACATACATTTGATCTGAATGTACAGAACACAAATTGCAGAGAAATAAAACTGTTCAGTGCTTTTAAAGGGAACCTTGGTTTTATTTCTGCATTTCTCCTGCTTTCCTTCTAATGAACATCAGTCTATCTCTTAATACATCTATCTTCACATTAAAATCTGTTTCTTTTTTCTACAGTGTAGTGCCTATGCAACTGTTCCTGTGGGGTTTTGCCTCAGATCTGGCTGACATTTGTGTATTAGATCTTTGGTGAAAGAGCATAATTAGTTTACTGAAGCTGCTTTTGAAAATATTAGTTTAGAAAGTGTTTTTCTCGTACTACTCATGACTGGTTCTTCCATGAACTTAATAATAACTTTGTTACTTTTTAAGAATGGAGTGTTTTCTCTGTCATCTTCCCTTGACAGTTCAAATGCTATGGAATCTAAATGTGAAATTTTCTGTGTTTTGTGCCAAGAATACTGCCAAGCCTTTCCAGACCAGCCTCCTGTAAATTAGACAAAAGATGAGATTAAAACTAGTAAACCTTCACTGGCCATGGAAATTTTGTTTAATCCAAGAATCTGTCTCTGCTCTGACTTCAGACTGAAACATGCTTTCTGTAACTACAGGATGAAAGTGTGTATCTTTTAGCAGTGCAGATTGCAGTGTCTAATTGCTACACCTCCTGACTATGGGTTCTGCAATAGTATTTTCTTTAAATACTGTGCATATGCTATTGACAAACTATATGTCTAAATATAATCATTTAAGAGTAATATTAATTAAATATTTTCAAAGTTTGATCAGGCTCTTCCTAATCTTTTTTTGAAAGATTAGAAAATATTTGTTATTCCATCTTCAGCACAAAATGGGGCAGAAATGTTGCTGGACACTCAAGAGTATATAAATGTTGAATGCACAACTCTCAGATCTTCTAAGTTTTCTACCATTAACTTTGACACCCTAATCTGATGTACTTTTCCTGTATAAAAGGCTGCATCTTTTTTGAAAGAGACCTATTTCATTCTCTCCATGAGAAACTCTGGCAAAAATAGTTTTGCATAATATTGCTTCTGATCTCTTGCTTCTTTTGCCAACTGATGTACAGGGAAACATGGGATACAGAGTACGGTATCAGGAGGATGTAAATCCCTGAAAAGATGAAATTCAAGAAAGTTTTCAAGTGGTTTATAAACTCAGGACTCCAGAAGTCATGAATAATGAGCAATGGTTTTTCTTGCAGAGCACGCGTGTGTGTTGAGAGTAGAAGAACCAGAAGAGTTTCTATAGAGATTTTTTGCAAATAATTTCAGGAAGAAAGAGATCATTAAACCTCTTCCCAGAGATTCTATGTATCTACTGTAAAGACAGTAGGTCTACTAGAATCAGTGAGAACATTGCCCTTGGGATTTCATCTTTAATATTTATTCCTCTCTTGAGATTTTGTTTTCAGTAAGGGAGTGGTAGTGATTTTTATGGAAGGAAAATGTGAAAACTTGGAGAGTTCCAGATACTCTCTCTACAGGAGCTATAGCAGTAAGTCAGTAAGTAACTACAGTAGGAAACAAAAGTCTAGAGACAAAATGACATAAAAGCAGAACCAAAAAAGAGGTGATAAAATGAAGGGCTGGTAGTTCCAGATTTGACCATTTCTTTGTTACTGTCCTTCTTGCTAAATGTGTAATTACCAACCTTGCAGACAGAACTGTGTTAATTAAAAAGATGTGGTGGTTAGTAGCAGCTCAGCAATTGTGTGTAAATAGAGTTTTAGATATTAAATGACAATTAAAAGCTTTTAAACAGCAAATTTCCGAGTGATGAACTCAGCCTCATGAGGGTTGGAGGGAAATAGTAAAGCTGGATTCAGCCACAAACCACTAACTATAAACAAATGACGGGAAGCATATCTGCTTCCTAAAATACCTTATTAACACCCTATCTTTAACTCTTTCCTCATGGAACAAGCTCACAAAGAGCTACAACAGCATATGAAAACCTCAGCTTCTGAAAGGAGCAAAGATGGATAATGCCTTATTTTAAAGGGAAGATAGCTATCAATGTAAAAGCTGGATTATTCTCTTAAATTTCATTGCTACCTTAAGCAAATGAAATTATATTAATTGTTAAAGTTAATTTCTACCCTTAAAATTGAACTTCACCTGAGCAGTCTTGACAAACTTTGGGACAAGATCTAGAAAAAGCCCAGCCTAGTGTGTGGCTGATGACAATAAGTGACAACCAAGAAGAGGGAGAACCATCCCTGCCAGAATGGCTAAGTCTGAAAGAGAGTCCTGAATGTCACAGACTGTAGACTTGCTCTTACAGTATGAAGTTTATGGTTTTCTAGCACTTGTCTCATTTTTTCAAGCTGTGTGACATAGAGTGGCCATGGCTGTTTGCAGGTGTGGAACCTGTGTGAGGGCAGGTGGCTGTGGCAGTGTCTCATAGTAATGCAGTCTTTTTCTCCCAGAACCAGAGGGAAGAGGTGAAGCCGTTCTTCTCCAATGAGGCAATGATGCTCTCTGCTTGTCTCAGGTCCCGGATTCATCCCACCTTCCCTCCATCTCATAAGTGAATCTCCTACACTGAAAACTTCATTACCTGGAGAGATTTGAGTGGACAATGGAGTCAGTCTTGTGAGGTACACATCTGTGTCCATTGACTGGGGGAAGTCTAGGGTAAGTGAAGCCATGAATTAAATACTTCTGATAAGTGCTTAGGTGAGACAAATACAGATCTGTGAGTTGAGAGCACCCTGACCAGGAAACAGGCTCTGCAAGCGTTTCCTTTCACCTGTATAAAGGGGCAAAAATAAGCATTTAGGGTGCAGGCACATGTCTTAAACCATTTTGATGTATATTCCACCTTATTTGGGGTTTTTTCTAAGACCTTAATTACCATCAGGAATGACTGTGGTACCCATTGCAGTTTCCCCTGGACCCAAAATCACAGCGCATTACATTAAAAAAAAAAGTGCTATGCACTGGTGCTTAAAATTGACTGTCATTTTTGCTTACTGATACTAGCAGGTGTTGAGCAGGGGGAAAAAAAAAAATGTACCAGGATAGTAGTGTGGTAGAGATAGAAAAGAAATGTGAACAATGTTTACGCTTCCTCAACTTTGCTGTGCCAAAACCCAGGCCCCACATAAGCACTCTCATTCACTCCCATTTGATTCCCCATTTCCATTGCTGCTTAACTTCCAACTCCAACAACTTTCTGGTAAGGCCTTCCTTCCTTCCTTCCTTCCTTCCTTCCTTCCTTCCTTCCTTCCTTCCCTCCTTCTTTTTTCTCTTCCTTCCTTTCTTATCTTCTTCCTTTCTCTCTTTTTTCTTTTT